>BJCN01323042.1:11304-32632 GCA_018326445.1 Flaveria brownii
AAGTCAAATGGGACGAACTATTAATGCATAATGCATAAAACCTCCTAAGTCGTTTTATTCAAGAAACTAGATTACTATTAAAATACTCGTTCTATAAATCATATCCGAGATCCAAATCTTTATCTAGAATATTTAAAGGTTAGGAACAAACAGTGTTTCAGGTCAACTTGATCAAGTCCATTTCAACTACAAATTGACCCATTACCAACCAGGCCGACCCGTCTCTTTTAACACCTCTAACTAATATCATAACTGAGTTTTAGGAAGTATTTATTACTGACCTCTCACCAGGGCGATACCCCTGTGAATCCGGTTTTTCTATTTTTGGTGGTTGTTTAACTGATGTAGTTTGAAAGACAGATTCCTGAACTTTGGACTGATCTTCCTTAAGCATTTCAAGATTCATCTTTTTTACTGGATTATTAGCACCCCCCATCTTTTGAAGCCATATTTGTTGTGCTGAACTTAATATATTGTTTGTAAGCCTGCATGAAATGTATATGCATATAGACTTGAATATTTATAAGAAAATTTATCACGCACTTTGACCTTGACTACTTACAATTTTAATGAGCCGCGTATTTTTTTATTTATTTATTTATTATATATATATTTTTTGAGTTAGATCAATAACCACATAAGAAAAAACAACAGCTACTAATGTAAGAAAAATGGTGGTATAAGTATTTTCAAAATAAGCAGTAATTTTGAATATGGATTATTCAACTTTGACGTTTGAAATCAAAAGAAGACGAGTAATAATGTGAAGTCTGACTGACTTACCAGTAAAGGCTTAGGCCAGAAGGCACTGAAAGTGCAAAATAACCAATCATCAATGGCAGTAATTTGGTTATGGTTTGAGAAGTCTTCATATTGGGATCATTGTTCTGGAAGTTTAAGTGTATGAGTATACTTATTAAAAATGTCTTAATTAAAGATTAAGATTAATAATATTTTTTAAAATCAATACTAATGCATTACTCATTCATAAAAGTGTTTTAAAAGACTAACCTGTGGCTGTGATGACTGCATAATCTGGACAGATATGTACTGAGAAACCACAAGAAGCACAGGCAACACAAGATAAGCAAATGTGTCTGACCATCCCAGTGGAGGACGACCATCCTGTAAAAGGTGTTATTATCTTTTAAGGTCCAGTAAAAGATGTAAACATGGTTCAAGTTCAAATATATAAAGAATGCTTACTACAAAAGGAAAGAGCCAAGATATTCCACTGCCATTCTGGCGAGCTGCGATTGTTGTGGGACCCGCAAGAGATGGTATCCAGAAGAACCCTTCAGCCAAAAGTCCCTGTGGATATCATTACAAAACGTCATTTTACTATATGATTTTAATAACAAATATGGTATAAGATTATTAGTAACAACATCCTAAACGTTACCTCATCCGCAACATTTGAAAGAGCTCTATAAAGACCAATCCACACAGGTATTGTGGCTAGGGTCGGTAGTAATCCTGTTAAAACAAAAATCAATTGCCATTTTGATCTGATTTAATAAGTCACAAATTATGAATGTCTGAAAAAGGCCTAATTTAAATATGTGTGTGTGTGACTCAGTATGATATCCATTTTTGATTTACCAAATGGTAGACATGTCAGTTATCACAACTGAGGCTGCTGGTTAATCACTTAATCAACTGTATCAGTCATCTTGAAAGTTGTTTATATAGGTATGCATAATTACATATTATTATACCTGGAATATGAACTATCAAGTACCTGCCAAAGGATTTATTCCTGCTAGTTTGTATAATCTTGCAGTTTCAAGCTGAAGCCGCTCCTGCAAACCAAGAAAATTGTATTAAAATAAAATTAATATTTAAAGCCAATTTATTACTCCATGTCCATAAGAAATCATACGTAAGCTACGAAGATAATCGAAGGTGAAACCTACTATTTTCAATGTTCAAGATCAACATGAAAATTTTGCTAATTAATTGCTGTATGAGTAAATAATTTAACTTAATTAGTATATATATATTTTCTAAAAATTGAAGAGATAGTTCAAAAGGACAGGAAAAATTGTAACCTGATCGCCAGCATACCGTTCCTGAATCGCCTTTATTTGTGGTTGCAAAGATCGCATAGCCATTGCAGATTCCACCTACATTATTGTTCCAAAATATTAATGCATCTAAGTATAAAGATAAACCTGCTCTGCTTTTTATTGTAACAGTATGAGTGTACGACATTTTCTCATGTTGTATTCAATCAAAACAAACCTGCTTCTTTGACAAAGGAAACGTTGCAGCCTTCACAAGAACTGTTAAAAGTATAATCGCAAAGCCGTATGCATATGGAACATGGAGTGTCGAGAGGCCATCTTTCAGAAACTGAAATAAAACATAAACAAAAGTTCACAAATGAACTATGACAGAAGCTTTCTCCCAAACTACCCAAAGTTTCATTCTTGCAAGTAGTTCCTCTGATTCAAACCCTAATCTTCAAATTTTCATCATTTCACTAATCTTGATAGAAAATTAGAAATATTGCCAAAACTCCTATATTCATTACACAAAATAGACAAAGTATAGCCTATTACTTCAACTTTTGGCTAGCCAAGATGGGTTAACTTTAAAAAATTGTATCCAAGTTTTTTAAGTGTTTTAATAAAATCACTCAAAAAGGTTTTTGTCCGGCTTATGTCACTTGAGAAATTTGGTTTACTATTGGGTGAAGTTTTCCTGGCCAAAAGGTTTAATCTTACACCCAAAACAAATAGTTATAATATATGAATACATTTCGCCCGAATACCGTCATCTATTCCTATAAACATTACAATCATACATACATACTGTCTTTATGCTTACCCAAATTGAAACACCTAACAACAACAACAACAACAACTATAATCACACCAGCATTAAAACACAAAACAATGCTAATGATAACAACAATGAGAAAACTGCAAACCTTAAGAACAGTTTCCATGTAATTGGTGATCCCAGATAGCCAATCATTACTCTGTTTCGTAGTGACACCAGCGTCAGGATTAGCAGCAACAACAGCATCAGCAATCGTATACAGAAGCCCTTCAGCTCTATCAATCGTGTCTCTAAAGTTCTCCGGGTCAGGAAACTGGACATGACCCGGCCCGAATCGAGCAACCGTTAGGGTTCCAACACGAACCAAGGGTTTATGATGGTTCGAAAAATTCCCAAATTGGGTTCGTCGGAGAAAAGGGTTTACGGGTCGGGGTCTGGTAGGGTCCGGGAAGGGGGAAAGAACCGTGCTTGACCCGAATGAAATCGAATTCGCCATTTTGTTGTTGAATTGTTAGGGTTTAAAGATTGATGTTGAAACCCTAAAATTGAGATGTGGGGATGATTGTAACAGTGGGATTGATTGGTTGGTGGGTGTGTTGAAGATTGGGGATTGAGAAACAGAGGAAGTGTTGGAAGATGATTTGGAGTGAGTTGAAGGATTGAAAAATGTTGTTCATGTGTAAGGTTTAAATATCCATTTTTCTTCCCTTTTAAATAAGTGGATATGTAATTTACAAAGATTGTAAGATGAATCTCATCTATATATAAGATCCAAGGTTAATTTAGTTTTGGATAAAAGTAGTTAATAAAAACATATCATGAGTCGGTTGTAAAAGAATAAGTGGATGCTTTTTTAAGTTGAATTTTAAGTTAGATAAAAAAATTTTAAAATGAGTTTTAAAAAGTTAAAAAATTTAACTTTTTAAAAACTCATTTTTTCTCATCATGTCTCCATCTCCATTCAAACACACTTTTACATTCTTTCAACTTATCTCCCTTTTAAAATTAAAAAGGAGTTTTCAATAAGCAATCCCAAACACCCACTAAGTAATAAGGTTCCAACAAGATGAGATTGAGGCAAACTTGTTTTAAAAGATTGAGGTGAAACTATAACCAGATAATTGAACTCATTCTATTAATTTAATCAATAACAAATTTACCTTTTAATTTTATTATCAAAGACAATCATATCAGTATTATAATTTGTATATAAACACTTGATTTGTACATTAATTCACTCATGATAATAAATATCAGTATTATAATTTGTATATAAACACTTGTTTTGTACATTACACTCATGATAATAATTATAAGCCTAATAATTAGAGCGTAAATGAGGAGATTTACTTTCCTCCTCATAAATAAACAAGTTTATTTAGTAAACTTTCCTCCTCATAAATCTATTATTATAACACAAGTTCGATTTTTTCGTAAAGCAAAAGTAAAAATTATGAGCGATGATTTATAAGTATGAATTATTATCAGCCAATTAGTAATAGTTATTCGGATTTAATTGGGCTATTATATTGTTATATTAAATTGTTTCAAAACGTGTTAAATTAGAAAAGTATTTCTAGTTATGTCATATGTGTACTTTTTCACTAATTGTATTACAAAATCAACACCAATCTTACCGAAAGAAACTTTACCACTTTAAAAAGAAGTATTAAAAAATAAAACCGACGGTAGCAAATCCTTATAATAATAGGGGATATTTTTTTGGAGTGACCAAGTGTGTGCCATGTCACCGGAAAATATATTTAATGACAATGTAGGTGTAATCTAATTATTGTGGGTATGTTTTCGAAAAATAAATAAATTAATGACGATAATATATACAACAAAGATAGAATTATATTAAAAGAATTAATTATGAAATACAAAAATTTGACTAAAGCATGAATAGTTGTGCGCATAGTTAAAACACTAGTTTTCTCAAACACTTACTATACAAGAAGTTTTCCTGAAAAGTTTTTTATTTTTTATATAAATTAAATCTGTGATGCTTCTGGTTTTCTCCCAGGTCAAATTCCCCAACCAAACATCATTGTAGATTCTACCGGCCCGGTTCATATTCACGGACATCCACACGTCATCGCCTCCATCACCAATCACTACCCACCACATCGAGTTCCCGTCTTTTCGCCAATATCCCCACCAGGAGGACTTTGGGTCCTCATATATACAAATTTTTACCACTTAAAGAATTTCATTATCACATGAATAATCAAGGTATCATAATCATTGATAACTTGTTACCACTTGGTTAGTATCGTTACACTTGGGTTACTATTATAAGGAAGACTTAATTGACGTTAACAATTCTAACATGTTAGTTATACGCTTGTTACAAAAACACATATAATAGTTCATCATATACAATACATGTAATTCGCATTTGCTAACAATGGATTTGTTACCGCATTATCCACTTGGCTAGCATGCTACTAGTTCACATGTTATGCACACATTCAGCATACCATCATTACTATTATTATTATTAGATTCAAAATGTAACTTGTATAAATTAGTTAATATCCATAAGTAGGTAAGTTTTGAAGTGTACTTTTATTTTAAAAGTAAGTCAAGTATCGAGGCTAGTGGCAAGGAAAACCTGGCTTTGATATGCTCATTCGTCATTGGTTCCGGCACCTAAATCCATGTTACATGTGTAATTGAAGATTTTCAGATCAGGAAATTATCGTGTTTGTAGGGTTTATCAGGTTTGCAAAATTAAAAATTGTGTTTCCCACATAAAAAAGATAAAAAAATAAAAGAAACTTTTATTATTTATTACGAAACAAGAACAATTAATATATTTATTATAAAGTCTTTGATATATATACAAGGGATTGTAGAAATAAATAATTTAATAGTATAGTTGTTCGGTTTCTCATTGCATAGATACGATAAGTTTGTTGATAATGGGTTCTCATTGTAAAATAAAAAAGATAAAAAAAATAACAAAAGAGTGAAACTCACCATTGGAGAGACCAACCACACAACTAGTAGAAGGTCAAGCAATTATCACTACAACAATTTCAAAGAGAAACAAGCATGAAACATCCTCCTTAAACAGTGGAGGCTTATGGTTATGGATTCTCTGGATCCCTAAAATCAGATTGTAGAGAATCAAAAGAACAATAAACTATAATTTGTACACAAATTTATAAAATAAAAAAAATAAAAGGAAATTAATCAGAATAAAGTAAAAAAAATGAGAAAAATTGAAGCTACTTATCTATGGTACATGATGAAAAACATGACTTAATGGCTGGTTTGGTTACCTCTCTTAAAGAAAAACACTGCCATGGTCACAAAATGGTGCCAAGAAGCCATAAGTGCAACACAAGCCAGTAAGCTATGAGCCCTAACCGTGCCCGTGGTCTACGCATCAAAGCTTGACCGCCAGATACCCTATACAAGTACAATGAGTGTCAATTATTTATAAATTAGTAGAAAAATTATCTTAAATAACCCTTTTACCCATGCACAGGTTGATTCCGGGTTTATTTTAGCTTAAACAGGTCAGATAAAAATATTAACTAAAAGGGAACGATTCAAATAGGTTCGAAGTCCCTCGAAGTCTATTATTAACTGGGAACAACCTCCTAACTCGACTTGATTAAAAAAAATTAGATTGTTCCTGCGGTGACGTTGGTATTGCAATCATAATTGGCACATTAGTTATTTACAAGCAAAAACTGGTCAAAAAGTATGTGTGGCCAACCCAACCCAACTGATTTGACTGGTACTAGAAATGACTTGTTTCCACTCAAACCAAATTTATCCCCATAACCCAACTAGACGGGTACTAAATATGAATTGTTTTCAATCAAATCTGTTTTAACCTGTTACCCAACCAGCCCTTTTTGTCACCTTTAGGAACTATTCCATCTGGTAAATAAATCTACTAATTTTGATAAACTTTTATCTAGAATTCTAGCTTGCCTATTGTCACTGTAACAACATATTGCTGTAATGATTTTGAACTGCAAGATTTTCATATTTTTCTGTAATTATGAGATACGTTAATGGTACAAAATGCCACTTAAATGTTCCAGTTTTACAAGACAAAGGGGGTACCAAGTTTATTTTATTGAATCATCAACTTTTAGGGGGGTTTCGGACGTAAGTTTTCAAGGTGATAATGTGATATTAAATAATCAACCCTAATACAATAGCTTGTACAAGATAATGTTTGGAATTTGGATGTGATTATGATGTTTGACATATGGAGTGTTTGAATACGAGTCTTCAGAAAATGCTGTTTTTTTTTTGGAAGTAAATGATAAATGACCAAAATTACTTATTTGTAAACAAATGAGAGTAGAAGTCCCTCATATTAGGTGAAAAAAGAGGTCCTTTACTGTACCAAACAATCACTTATAAGACGGATTGTATGACCATTAAACAATTATGTCATGAAACACAAAATCTATTTATCAAAAATGGAAAAAAAATATAATCAATTAAAGCGTTTACCATATTCCATCAAGTCGATCTGCAATCATCTTCCCTTGGGCTGGGACGAGACCTGATGTATGTAGTGACTTAAATATATGACCTGAAAACATAAAAAAATAGATAGTACTTTTTTAGATAATGCAACAGAACACAGACTAAATGGTAGAAATTATCAGAACCAAACCTTTGTCTTCAACAGTTGTTGCTTTATCAAGCAAACGGTCGGACTCTGAGTCAATGGTAATTGCAAGTTGGTCATTTGATCCCTTTCTTAAGGATCTC
Source organism: Flaveria brownii (assembly GCA_018326445.1). NCBI lineage: Eukaryota > Viridiplantae > Streptophyta > Magnoliopsida > Asterales > Asteraceae > Flaveria > Flaveria brownii. Next base: position 18,844 of record BJCN01323042.1, read on the forward strand.
ATTTGGGCAGCAGATGGCACCACAGGCAACCCCACCTTCCCAACTGCAACCTGAAACAGTAACATTATATATTAGAACAATATAAATTAAGAAGGTTTTGTGCCTCAAGAAATACAATTTAAGTGACCTTGGACCTGTTTTTGCCCATTTGAGCTGCTTCCTTTTAGCCAACTCATTTAGTCATTTTACATATCTGACCCGTTCATTAGGTTGATCCAGAACACTTTTTATCCATAAATATATACATTTAAAAATAATATGTGCTTCAGTATGATTACAAAGTTTATATCATTTCATAATGTTCTTACCAAAATTTAGAAGGTTTTATGCCTCTTAGATTCACTTTGGGTGACTTTTTGACCCATTTCCTTTTTAGCTAACTCTTTCTTATTTTACCGTTTGACCCGTTAGAGTGAAGCATAACCCAAATAAATGCATCTATAAGTAAATGGTTCAAAATTTCCACCTCTAAATTAATGTCACATTAGATGAGTGAGTAAAAATAAACTTGGATATAAGCATTATTGATTCAATAATTATAACACATGCCTGATCATCAATTTCTGATATCTCTGCTTTCTGTATTGTGTCTGATGTACCAATTCTCTGTTGAATAAAATCTTCAAGTAATTTAACTTTTCTTGATAATTCTTGAGCTTTGGATCTTGAATTTTCACCATCCAAAACTATGCCTTGAACAAGCCTCTCTAGTACTAGAAGCAGTCCTGCCACATCAGCTGGTTTCTTGACTCCAATTGACTCATCACCTCCTAACTTCTGAATAATATTCTGCAACCCATCTTTAAATTCCCCCTTTAAAGTGTCAACTTCAACGGTTTGTTTTAAAAGGGTTGACTGCAGGTTTTCTTTGGCATGAGTCAACAAGGTCAACTGGTCTAGCAATTCATTTACACTATCAATTATATAGAAGAATTTATTAATGGGGTTTGGATCTATAGGCTGTGTTTCTCCAACTACAAGGTTTGGGAATGGGATTGTGATCCCATCTATCTTATCAAATAGGGTTTTTATTTCTGAAGCAGATAAAAGAGCATTTTTGGCATCACCCTCTGAAAAAGAAAAAAATGTATTTATGATTACAGAGACATATTCAGTATATCATGATATGAGTGCACAAATGGGTGGGCCGGGAGAAGAAGAGAGGGGGGGGGGGGTGTCAAAACAAAGAGTGTTTATTCGGGTTGGTTTGACATTATATTTACACTGAACTTTCCATTTAACGGAGAAACTTAACACCACTTTCCATGTTAAGAATAACTTGATACATATTTCATAACAAGATAATACCTTATTAATATGAAAATATGAGATTGAAGATTGTTTATTTTATAGTAAGTTCACCTTTTGAATAGGGTTATATAAAAAAATCAATATATTTCGTACCTTTTACGAAAAAGCCCCTCAAATTGCAAAATTATATAAAAAAGGCCATTGAACTAATTTTAGTATATTAAAGTCTCTCAACTTGTCTAAAATCCACGTCATTTTAAGAATTTAATGAACAATGGCTTTTTATCTGTTAAATCATTCAAAAAAGATGGTATACTTTTCTTTCAAAAAATTAAATCACGTTATCAAAAAAATAATTATTTAAAAAGAACACACTCAAAATTAATGCATATTAGACAAGTTCGAGGACATTAATCTAAAAAACTTAGGTTCATGAATTTTTCTTGTATTATTTACAAGTTAAGGGTCTTTAACATACCAAATTAGGTTGAGAGATTCTTTCATGAAAAATTAGAAAGTATATTGGTTTTCTTATAATAGTAATCCTCATTAATATGACTATACAGGAGATTGTATGTTCCTCCTAAGCTTATGCCCAGGCCTTCTTTCACTCTCATAGATTAATTGCCAAGTGTTGTTAGGATGACTTTTAGGCAAAAGCTTAGGAGGACAAATATTATCTAAAAATATTACTTTTACCCATTTGAACCATTGAAGATAAAAGAACATAACGCCAATCAAACTTTTTATAAGAGTTCGAATTTGCCACCTCTAGTCAATGGCATGTGCGCGTGACATTGCTCACTAAATATTATAATCAAATATATATTATCATCAAAAGAAGCAAAAGTTTACCATGATCTTTAACAAACGAAATGCTTTGAACAGACAACTCCCTTTGTCTTTCATTCCACTTTTCCTCTTTGGCCCGAAAATCTTCTAATCTGGAGTTCATTTCATTATACATATTACCAGATGCTTCTAGTTCGGTCTCAAGCTTAAAAACTCTTCTTTGGAGTGCATCATTTTCTTCTTTGACTTTTTCGTACACAGACCTAGTTTTCTCTACTTCACCATGTATTTCTTCAATTACTCCTTTTGATTTGTGATACATCAATCTGCTATTCTCCAATTCACCCTGTAATTCTTCAATTACTTCTTTTGACTTGTCATATGCTGAACTGGTTTTCACTAATTCAGCCTTTAAACATTCAATTGCGTTGGACATGCTCTCTTTTGCACTAATATGTTGTTCAATTACACTTTGAACGTTTCTAGCAGTAAATAACAGCTCATCAGCAGCAGCCTTAACATCTGCTACTGCCACATCATTAACTACTAAGTGTCTAGAATTTGATATCTCCAGCCCAATGGCGGGATCCATTTCCAGCATATTATTTTCAACATGAAACTTTAAATCTTTGGTGACATCAGCACACACAGATACTAGAACATTAATTCCATTTTCCAGCATTACCACTTTATCATCCTGCATTTGTTTGTCCATCTCCATGTTTTTCACATTTTGTTGCAAGGATATTGTTTGTTGAACCATTAATGGGATGGTATTCCTTATTGCTTCTAATTTTTTCAGCAATGATGCAATTATGTCATCAATGAGGGTCGAGAAATTGCCAAATCGATTAACAAGAATTTGGTTTTTCGCATTTAAGTTATCCAGAGTTGTTCCAACATATAAACCAAGACCCTCAGTATCTTCTGCATTAAACTCGTCATGAGGCAACACCGTGTTCCATTCAATTTCAAAGCCAGCAGGGATGAAAGGTGGTGATTGAAAATCTACCTGTAAATCATAAGTGAGACAAACAAAGGCAAACATGATAAATACATTCTCATTATGCCAAACTGAAATGATTTTGTAGGTATATATGGTCATGCAAACCCTAAGAAAAATTGCTAGTTTGACCAATTGACCTTTCCTAAAATAGCAAGACGGATAAGGTATAAGATCTGGATTGGTTCTGTAACTACTTAATGCATATGAGCCGTTAACATATAATGTTACACACAAAAAACAAGAGAAATCATTGACTTTAGGAAAACAAAGGGAATAAAAAACAATACGGGAATTATAGTAAATCGATATAACTAGAGGTAAAAATGGGGTCAGGTGGACTGTAGAAACCTTTTGTGCAGAGCAAAATGAATCGTGTATATTGGCCTTGCCTGCAAAACACTCCTTTTCTCCATATTTCTTTTTTGATCTTTAAAAATTTTTAATTTGCAAAAATATAATTATAGAAACAATAATACTACAAAAATAATATAACTTTTTTGATAAAGCAATATAGGAGTTTTTTATGCTTTTGAGTACACTTTGGATACCCGTTTAGCCTATTTCCTTTTCAAATAAATCTTCTAGCTTATCTCATTTGATATGTTATGCATAAAACATAATCCAACTCAGCCCATTACTAGGTGAATGGGTCAAAAGTCCAAACTGCCACCACTAGCTATAATAAACTAACTTTCTAACAAAGAAAATAAAAAAAGAAGATTATTATTTATGTTACCTCGATACCAGGATGATCTTGCAGCTGTTCTGAATCAAAATTATCCTTCATATCTTTTAGAAGACGGTCTATTTCTTTTAAGCTTTCAACCTTTTTCTCAAAACTTTGCTTGAACATAAACAATAAAGATTCATCTTCCAACAGCCCTTGAAGTTTGCTAAAATAGCCCGCAAGCTGTGGGGTCCAATTATCATTCTTGGCTGCCAACTCTTGCCTACATGTACGGAGCTCAGTTTTCAGGGTTGAAATCTCCTGCTCAGCTTCTTCTTTGAGCTTCTTTATCTCACACGCTAATACAGTTCTACTATCTTCTGCCTTCTCATTTTCTTGAGAAAATCTAGAAACATTTGTGTTTAACTGAAAAATTGCATCTTCATGGGACTTTATAGTCCTTTTAGCCTCATCAAGATTACTTGCATGGAAAGAAACTTCCTCCTTAACTTTCTGTAGCTCCATTTGAGCTTCTTCTTTTTCATTCATGATCATAGATATATTGTTTTCTGCAAGTGACAATGCTTCCTGAAACTTGCTTGCTTGAGAGGTAATTTCCTCCACTGCTTTATGTAATTCCTCTTCCACACGACACTTGGCAATTTCTAATTCACTTTTCTCTTCAGTTAGTAAACTGATGGTTTTCTCTGAACCTGCAAGTTTATCTTCCAGTGATTTCAAGGTTTTTAGGGTTTCCATCAATTTATTATTCAATCTACCAATTTCATCTTTTAAAATTTCCACTTCCTGTTCTGCCTGCGTCTTTAAAACTTCTAGTTCTCTCTTTTCTTCAGATAATCGAGACACTTTCTCCTCTGAAACTAACAATGCATCTTCAATGGATTTCATGTTGGTCAGAGCTTCAGTCAACTTGCTCACGAGTTCGCTGCCTTTATCATTAACATATCCTAGCTCCTGCTCTGCTTGAGCCTTTGCAACTTGGCATTCACTTAGAAATGCTGCAAACCACTTCACCTTCTCAACTGGTTCTTTCAAATCTACTGGAAAAGAAATATTAATGCCATCAATTGTCTCTATTATTTCCTGTAATATCATGTTGCTTTGAGCTAAAAGCTGTCCAATTTGATCCCTTTCAGAACCAAGTTTTGCGATTTGATCCATGTAGTCGCTCAATGTTGACTCTTGTTTCTGAAAGTCAACCATTAACGCCTCAATCTGAGTGTTCTTTTCAGCCAATTGATGTTTCATGTTCTCGCGTTCTTGAACAAGACCCTTTCCTTTCTTAACCGCCATAGACAATTTCTCCCTCAACAAAGATGCTTTCTCCTCGGATCGTTGAAGATTTATATGCAAAGAGTTCATCTCATCTTTTGATGCACGAAACTCTTCAGAAACCTCCGCTATCTCATGTGATCGATTATCCAGCTCCAACTTAAGAACTTGCTCATAGATCTTAGAGTCCAGATCATTTACATAAAGCAAGCTTTTTATCTTCTCAAGTACTTCAATGTCCATGTGTGATGATTCAGTGGTGGCAACCATCTGATTCTTTTCTGCAACAACAACTTCATATTTGCATGTCATTTCTTGTAACTCCTCTTTAAGATGGTATTTATCCTGCGACTCTGCTAGCAATGATGCAGTTAAATAATCAATTTGCGCACTGGCGGCCTCTTTCATTGCATTAATTTCATCTTGTAGTTTAATAGATAGATCTTTTGCAAGGTTATATGATCCTAACAACCAGCTAACTTGAGATTCCAAGTTAGGATATTGTGCAACTTCTGGTAATCCTAGAGAAAGAATTTCTGCACATTTTCCAAGAACCATGTCCCGTTGCGTAAGAGCTTCTTGCAAAGAGTTAGCAAAAGTTACAGTCTGAATCAACTCACTATTTCTCAACTCAGCAGCTTCTAAGAAGGTTGACTTTTCTTGCAGTTCAATTAAACATCTTTCTAGTTCACTGGTTTTCTCGGTTACTGATTGTTTCAATGAGTCGCGTTGTTGGACCAATGCCTTCCCTTTTGTTACGGCCATGCTAAGCTTTTCTTTTGTATTAGCATATCTCGTTTTCTCCTGTTCAACTTCCCCTTTAAGTTTCTCGATTTCCACATTAAACAATTCCATTGTTTCTCTGTTTTTGTCAAGTTGTTCTGTCAGTTGTCCATGCTGATATTCTAAAAGGGAATTTTTTTCACTTAACTCAAACTCTTTCCTTTTCAGTGAAACCAACTCCTTCCGTACAGAAGGAAAAACAGTTACTATGCCATTCTCCATCTGGAAATCTGAATTAACCTCCGCCAAACAATGGACAAGCAGTTGAATTTCAGAAAGGAAGTTATGGTAATTCTGAAGTAAAAAAGATGTGTTTTTTTCAATATGAGAAAGTTTCCCACTAACAGATGTATCAGACAATTCTGCATCACCAAACGTAGTTGCAAGAGAAGATAAAACCCTATCCACAACAGCCTCAAAAGATTGCACATCATGTGATATTGACTGTTCATTGACCCTTGTCATAAGTTCTTCAATCTCTTTATCCTTCACATGCAAGGAAGCATAGAGTTCTCTGATTGTGCCCTCAGACTGTAACCGCTCATGCAAAGAAAGCTCTACAAACTCAGAGCACTCATTCACCATCTCACGCAAAGAAAAAACGTTTTCACCATCCTCTTCTGTACCTGATGTAAGATCACTAGAATCACCAGCATCATTTTCATCAATCAATGGGAGTTGCTTGCTTAGAGCCTTCAGTTGACGATGAAGTTTACTAAATTCTTTTATCAACACCCTTTTTTCATCCTGCTATAAAAGGGTTACTTAGCAAAACTACAACATACATTACAAAAAGGACATTGGAATAACAAGAAGAATAAAAGAAAAATGTTAGAGCTAACCTCAGAGTCCTGTGGAATGATTTGGTTTTCATCTTCAGATACCTTATTCCGATTATCTTCTGTAACAGCCCCAAACGGCTGTAGGCGGGCCCTACTAGTTTCCGCAGCAGGGGAAGGTGCTTGACTAGAAGCTAAATCATCTGGACAGTCGACAAACTCATCATGTCCCCCTTCTTCATGTGTTCTCACCTCATGTGTCTCAGTATCAACTCCTGATACCACCACCCCATCATCCTGCTCAAGATGTTCAACCTGAAACAGCTCCCTAATTTCAACTTATCAACACGATCATACATCAAATCCAAATGCAGATTCAATAACTGAACATAATGTACAACAAACAGTCATAAACAAACATTATCTAGGTTCCAATAACATAATTTCGAATCATGTCAATTTGCAATAAAAAAATACACTCGCCTGATCAATTGAACCACCATTTACATCCATTTGAGCAGAATCAAGTGACTCTACATGAACAAATTCGTTATCTCCGGCAGTGGGACTCCCCGTAACGTGCTCCACATCATTATCATCTTCCATTGCTGTGTATCAATCGTATTAGGAAACAATCAGATCTAAAACTGATGGATTGAATAAAAAATACATAATATCAATGATTTAACCTAACATATGAAATAATTAGGTGGAGAAGTTACCTTAGAATTGAGAAATAATGCGAGTGTAGTTGAAATTTGAATTGGATTTGAAGCATACGATCTTAAAAATGGTGGAAACTTGATGTTGATCTGACGTAGAAGACGGTGGAATTTGGTTTCAACGTTTAACGTTTTTGCAGTGTGCGTTACACGTGATGGTTACACAACATGAAATCGAAACTTTTAAATCGAAACACGCGGTCTCACTAGTCGTTTCATATATTTTTTTAGTTTTAGTTGAATATTAATTGATTAATTTGTTTGATTTGATAATTAGAGAGTTGAAAAACATCAAAGTATCCTTATATTTAACGGAGTTAATGTAATTGATGAAAAATTCAACATTTGATAAACTAGAGTGACTGAAATAACAAAAAAATAGATTGAAATGAAAATTTTTAAAAAATATCAGAGACGAAAATAACATTTTACTCTATTTATTATAATGATTTCAAGAAAAAAAACTCTTATCTTTAGAGGTAAAAGAAAAAAAATAAAGGCTTTAAGATTGAAGAATCAAAGTCTACTAGAACAAAGAGTAGGTTTGTGTTGGTCTTGTCACATTGGGTTTATGTTTCGGAGGAGATTGAGATTTTGTTCAAATGGTAAAATGTTAGTTCTCTGATATTAAAGCCTGTAATTCCTTCTTTTTCACATCTAAAGGCTGAGTTCGTTCATTCTGGTCGATTTAAACGCCACTTTTCATATCTCCAACTCAATCTTCACGGATTATCTTATTAGTCTTTTGCTCTTTCTTTCATTTGATTGACGATAAAAATTACTTTATCTGTGAGATGACAGCGACTTGTCCCTCACTTGCTCGTTATTTGGATTTATATTGATGGGAGAAAACTTGGAAACTAAGGGTGAGTTTTGATATTTTTCTTTTAATTCATTATTTGTACTTAGGAATAATATATCCTCTATATACACAAGGTGTGTTGCTACACATCATAACCGTATTTTGTTATTTTCTTCATTATACTGGCAACAAAAATTACTTTATATGCGACATGACAACGAGTAGTCTCGAACACCTCCTTGATACCCATGATCCATCGTTTGGCTTACAAGCCGATAATCTTTTGAAACAACACTATGGTTTATTTGTTTTCTTTATCACTCTTCTTCCCTTTTAAGCAGTCTCTTTTCAACTACATACTCCATAGTATTTTCTATATGTTTCATGAAAAATAGAATGTTATTTCGAAAAATCCCGATCAATTGTCGCTAAATTGTGGCAGTGTGTGTTGGTATTTTGTCCAAAACTGAGTTCCCAAGGGGTTTTTTATTGGTGTTATTTTAGCTAATATGAGGGGGCTAAAGCATCAACCATTTACAAACCTATTTTGACCTTAATTGTGCTTAAAAGCAAGAAATTATTAGTTACTATATATTAAAAGGATTGGGATTTCATGATCCAAAATCAAGTTTAAGATTTTAGATTTAATTTATAAAATCTCATAACGACGACAACGCATCTCTCTCTTGTGGTTTTGCATATATCCTTAGTTCTTTATCCTGCATTCGCTCATAGAAAACCTCACGACATACCACCAAAAAACCTAACCGAGAGCTTTCCCTTGGGATCATAATGAAAAAACCTCTTGATGACCCAAATCAAACTCCACCAAAAGACCCGAAACAAAAACTTCCACAAGACCCAAATGACAAAGCCTCTACCAAATGACTCTAATCAAACGCCTCTACAAGACCCATGTAAAATGCCACAAGACCTGGAAAAAAAGACCATCTGCAACAGGTCCTGAAACAAAAACTCACCACAAGACCCGATAAAACTCATTTCTATGCGGTCTACTTTTTTAAAGATTCATATGCAGACACTATACCACCACATGAAATGCTCAATTCATGGGTAGTCTTACTTCATCATTCTCAGGTTCTTTAAGCTCACCCAATGGCTGAACTTGTGCAGGTTAGTATAGCAAATAGTATTTCCTAAAAGAAACATATATAGATTGTCTGTGAGTTTTATCCTATAGTGCAATGCAATACATACATTAATACGAAACGGTGCAAAGAACATAGGTAGTACAAGGTTTACCGGTGTTGGTTGTCTTCTGCTAGACATCTTCTTGACAGGCATTAAGCATTCGTGACAGATCGAGCTGGGGCGATAATAATTCACAACTAAATCCTGCAAGCCGAACTAGAAATGTACAAGAAGTTGTTCCTAGATGTTACAATCATATATGCAGATTCTAGGAAAGGTTACTACATAAACTTACAACAACAAGAAAAAATACCAAATTCAAGAAGCTCAAAAAACTTGTTGTGGGTCCACATCATCAAACAAGATGATGACTTGAATAACAATCTTCTATCATTAGGCAGTTCTTCAGTTACTTCCATATCAGTTGGGATGAAATTCATCCCACAGAATCAATGAATTATCACATGACAGATCAATTCATAAATCAAGGGTGTTGTCATCCACCATTTAATGAGCTCATGAAAACACAAAAAGCCCGTTGCAGTGTAGCCCGGCCCGGCCCGACCCAAATAGTTTGCCCAAATTATGAAATGCAGCAGGCTAAGATAGCACAGTACAAAGATGAAGAGAAAAATGGCAATAAACAAGTTTGCATTTATTTCATGTTAACAATTTGAAAGAAAAATACTTACAATTTCAACCGACCTCTATTTACATTTTAAGGGTCAGCTTTTTTTGTTTTGTGATTTCAACTATTTGCCCTCTACACATCAAGTTCTCTAGTTTCTTGATATTATATTAGATACTCATAAAACATGAAGAAAAGGGCATCTGGAGAATCTTTAGGGAGATTATTGATGTATAAATAGAAACGAACCAAATCCTCTTTTGAAACAAGATCAGCATCTATCACATCATCATCGCACGTGAGGACCCATAAATCTCGCGACTTTACTCTCTTTATATTACCCCGACAAAACGGGCATGATGCAGATCTCGAGTTCCTGCAAATTTGGAAAGAAACATATAAGAATATTGCGTGTTGTGTTGTACAACTCAATGATGCATGATGTTGTGTATATTACCAATCGCGGTAACAGTTGATGCACATAGCATGGCAGCAATTAGGCAAGACTATTTTGGTGCAAGGTTCTAAGCAAATCCCACATTCATCTTCTCGCTCCAAATCGACATTGGTGAATTTTTCATCTTTTTCTAGTTTTTTCGGGCCTGATATCTCCAATTTTGGGCTCTCTGCTTTAGGTCCATTATCAAGCTCCACCAAGTCGTAATGTAGCCTTCTAAGAGAAGGTAGTATGACAGCTGCACAGATTTAATTTTAAAAATCAGCAAATTGGTTGTTAGTTTTATCATGTATGTAAAAAAAGCCTTTAGCTTGCACATAATCAAGCAAAAAAGATTCACACACACATAAAGAACACAAATTTTACATGTAAATGTGGCAAAATGGGTGGGTCGGGTTGGAAACATGTCAAACAAGTTCAAATTGAACTGGGTCATATTTACTAGTTACCAAAAGACTGTGCCGAAAGAATTGCTACGTACACATGCCAAACTGGAACGAGTCATATTGAGTTGACCCACAAAAATTCCTTTTTTGGGTCAAATAAAAAATATAAAGGCCTATAGTGTTAATTATAACTACGTAAACAACATTATCTCATTCCTATAAGAATCTAAATCTTACGACAACTATGTTCTTGGTCAAACTGAATCCTGGTTAAACGGTCGTTTACACACACACAAACACACTTGATGTGTTAATCATGACTAAAAGACAATATTATTACAAGACTAATCAAAATCTTTATACAAAATATAGGAAGTTGTTTACTTTAAAAATAGAATTTCGCCGACTTTCAGCTTGTTTGACATATTCAAACCATTCCCGATTCCCCTTTTAGCAAAACTTTGTATTTGTCCCATTTGAGATAAACACAACACAAAACAACCTATGCATAAGTATATGGCGACTTGCATTAGAGATAGAATCAATGACTAACCATAAAAGTCGTTCACAGTCGCCTTCCTTCCACGTCTAGAAATCTTCGGCCTCCCATCAGTATATACCTATAAGGAAAGACATTTACTTATATGACAAATTATTTATGAATACAATATTAAAGTCAATTTATCTAGCATGTTTTCCTCCATTTGAGGGTCTTATCAGTCGTCACCACTTCCCACCTTTGTTTTTTTAGAGGTAGCTTCTTGTGTTTAAAAAAATGAGACTTAGTCAAGAACTAACCTTATAGACAATAATATGGAAAAGATTCAAGTATCTAGGCAGGAGGCATGCACAAGAAGAATCTATCCATTGTAACAAGAACATAATAAGAGGTGTCAATTGATCATGAACCAATTTCATTTGAAACCGTGCACCATCTTTGGTTCTAGGAATTGCAGCAGCCCTGCAAATTAAAGAACCAATAGAAAAACTAATCAGAATACGAAATAAAAACATATCTACCCTTGGCCATTTTAGATACAATGCATTACGTAGAGAAAGAAAATGCTACGTTCATTTAATCATTCTCATTCATTTTTAGGCTCCACTTTCACTTCTATCTTGTATGTAGGAGCCAAAAGGAAAATTAAATAACTAAAACAAACAAAAAAACTATAAATATTTCCTGAGATCGACTTTAGTATTATATTCGAGAACATGAGATTGAATTCAAGTGATTAAATTCTTATCTATAGATAGAATCAAAGATTCACCAACTAGTTCGGTATAGTGTGGATGTTATTTTTGTCATCCCACAACAATTACCCAGTTCCAAAATGGAAAAATTGTTAAGAGCTTTCTATCCGTAAATATGCAAACCACTGTTATAAGTCCACATTTGGCTTTCAGGTGCCAAACAAGTTATATTTTCACATGAAAAAGCTTTAAAAAATTACACCGTTGGGTAGACGGTAAAATATTAATTTGCAGCCATCTGAAACGTGTATGGACATAAGCGGAAGGCTGAAAACTACAGAAAGATAACATGAATTGGATATGGGAAAGTAGTTGCTCGAAACTCCATAGTCGATTAAAGTTCCTTTTGACCAAACATAAATCCATTTCGTCATAAAGTTACATAAGGTTATAAGCATTAGATTCTTATATGGTTTTAAAATATAGTTAGTTATTATGTGTTACAAACTGAGGTGTATTTGCATTTCATTGCAAACCAACTATTGTCCTGCCAGAAAAAGAAAAAGACACTATATTTTGTAAAATTCATCAGTAGTTGCAAGCTGTAGTATTTTTCATCAAACATACACAAACACACACACATTTGCATTTTCACAATAATTCTCAATAGTTTGCTATGAAAAAACAAAAGTCAAAATTGAACAAAGAACAACATTTGGGTTCAGCACTTTTGACTCAAAATTTCAACCCCTGTTTAATAAAAAGCAATAACTTCAATAAGCCAGCAAATTGGACCCAAATTTCCACATGAACTCTAACCAAAAGTATCATCTTGATAAGAACCAAACCGCCAAACATCAACTTACTTGATTTTCATCAATCAACACCTTATTCTGCAAATTTCATCAAAGACTGTAACTTCAAGAACTAAATTATTAAAACCCCATGATCGAACTTCCAATCTTCAATTGATGCTAAAACTAAACGATCAAACACAAAACCGATACAATGAACCGACGTTTAACAACTTAAAACACACGCAAAACCCTAAACACAAAAACTAAAACTAAAACTAAAACAAAAGTGAAATCAAACAGACACCCATATGAAAAACTGAAGAGATTAACTTACAGAGCATTAGCATGTTGTATATCAGCTTCAATAACCTTCAAAGAATCTTCATAAGAAGACCTCCCAAGTGGGTAATACATCATCTCCATCCTCTGTGGTTTCTTCAAGCTTTCTTTCAACAATTTAAGGGAAATGGTGAGAATTGAACAAAGGGTGTTGATTGAAGTTTGTGTTTTTGCTTTGATCCTTGATAAAAATTGAAACTTTTGACTCTTTATGGAAGATGGGTTGAATGGAAGAGGGGAAAAGCTTGGAAGAAAAGGCAAAGAATGAGGGTTCTTATCCTTTACTTTGTTGATAAAGGGAATATTTAGGGTCAAATAGAAAATTGAAGACTTCAAAATGAGGTTAGGAGGTGTTGGTTGGGTATTGGAGTTGTTAAAAAGATGCTTGGGTGCCTCCTAATCTTTAAATGTCACTACATTAATGCATTTGAGTGTTATTTATTATGATGGTGTTTAATACATGACTGGTTATAAAAAGAATTGTGAGTTGACCCATGGGTTTAATACATGACTGGTTATAATCGAGTAAGATACTCATGATATGTAAATAAAGAGAAGTTATGTGTTCAAGTCTCAGGGGTTGTTTGACAATATCTGAATGATTAAGTGTTGAACCAATAAGAGGTATGAATCATTAAGTGTTGAACCATTAAGAGATCTGAACCATTAAGAGCTAGTATATCGCTTAATTATTTAAAGGCAAATGTCTTACCAATTCAGATAAGAGGTCTTAATCATTCA
>BJCN01323060.1:0-11949 GCA_018326445.1 Flaveria brownii
ATTAAACGGGTTGGGAGGGGTCCCCGACCCCCTCTTTTTTTCGTCCATAGTGTTAATTTTTGGTCCGGTAGTGTAAATTTTTGATCCGGTACTGTAAATTATAACGAGTCCGCCCCCATCCCCAAAAAAAAAATTTTAATTTTGCCGCCGCCCCCATATGGAAATACCCAAGCTCCGTCACTGATTTTATTCATAAAAAGAAATAATTATATATATATATGTGTGTGTGTGTGTGTGTTACATGCGTAACTTTTAGTTGTACACTTGATAACACTTACTTACATATAAATAACCCCTAAATATATGTAATTTTTAGTTGTACACTTTGTAATATGTACTTACATATATGTAACCGCTGGTTTTCATGGTTTTTATTTATAACATGGTTTTGAAGGGATCCCTCCCATATATATATATATATATATATATATATATATATATATATATATATTAATAGATAATATAAAAATATAACTTTTTATATTAACTAAAAATTATATACACATAAATTAATTTACTCATTTGGGGAGAGAAGTTGGGTCCAATGACACAACCAATAAAGTTAGAGTAGTGTGGCTCTCCTTAAGATTAAGGTACCCGTCTAAGACCACTTGATATAATTTAGTTGTGGTATAGTTACTAGTAGAGTAACATTCACCTTTCAAAACACACACACACACATACATACACACATACATATATATATATAATGTACTCATTTAGGTTCACGAGCCTATTTAAGCTTGATATTAAGAAACTTGGCCTCAAGATTTTATTAACTAAATAACTAGAGCTTTAATTTAGGCTTGAGCTGATTTTCTCTTGCTTTGTTAGAACTTTTAGCAGATAAAACTTGAGAAACTCACGAGCAACTTAAATTCGTATCCACCCAAAAGAATATCCTAGTAGTAAATGATGTGTTCAGTAACTAACTAAACGGTTAACTAGTTTAAATTATACAATATACAAGTTATAATGTGTATAAAGTTGGAAGAAGGGCCCGCATAGAGACTAGAGTGATGGTGGGTTGAAAGCATCAAACAATTGGGTCATGAACTTTCCATGTGCCATCTCAAAAACTATATGGGCCATCTTACCTTATCTTACTGAACACACCTAAAGTAACCAAGCACTTGTCTTTTTCAGAATAACTATCACCTTAAATAGTTACACAAAGATAGAGTTTATGTAGGACAAAAAAAACTTAAAAATTTTGAAATATTAGGATTATGTATTTGGGCATAGAATCGAGTACTATATCAGTTCTAGCTTGTAACGGATATGAGATTAGGTGACACATGTTTACGGTGTTGTTTCTGATATGGTTGTTAATAGAAGCTAAAGACAAATTTAGGGTTTAGATATATTTGAAAATACAAACACACATCATTTATTACATGAGATCTACAAACCAAAAACCCTAACAGACAAGAATTTTTTTTCTTTTTGTGATAGTTTTGACACCCTTCGCTATCTCATTTGCGATTTCCTTTCCTTGGTACAACAACTAGCAGTGAAATATGCATCTAACTCTGGTTCTCGGTTATAATCAAACGATGATCACAATTTATGAAAGCATGTTTTATATTGTTTGATTTTTTCTTTCATTTGTTGAGATAATGATTTTTAATAATATAAAAATATAAAAAAATATTATTATTTGAGAAAAGAGAAAAGAATAATAAAAAATATAAAAATATTATATAATTGAAAATAATAAAAAAGGGTTAATGATTTTTAATGTAATTATAAAAGTAAGGATGAGAAATCTCATGTGAAAAAACATAAGAATTACTTGAATTGAAAAGCATAGTTACCAAATCCGTTACATAAAATAAATAGTCCTTTTTTAAGTGTATGTATGACTATAAAACAAAATGTTAATCTACTTAACAGTAATCAAGTTTTCTAAATTTTTTTTTAAAGTAACTTAAATTTTTTAATGCACGCAAAAACCACTTAATTGTATTAATGTGTTTTAATTTTGTAAAACTTTTATCTCATGTCGGTTATCATAAGATAATTTTATGTAGGAGCATCTATCTTTTATTATTTGAGTTTTTAATGAATTTTTCATTAATTTAAAATTTAAATGGCTTTTGAATTTATCTTTAGAAGTTAAAAATTAATTTAAATACAAAGATGTATTCAAGGTGTGTAATTATTGAATTCTCTTTTTATTAAGAGACCTTTTAGGTTTTTGGTAAGCTTTTAAATATTACTAACAAACTTGAAATTCACATGTAAAAAAGAAAAAAAAAAAAAACCCATGTGGTTTCTAAATTCCATATTTCATCAAGCTCACCTATTAGAGTTTATCATTTGATGACGGGTCACTTTTTTAGATTCTAAAATTTTAAAGCTTTAGTAACGTGAATGATTTGTTAAAGAAAGTAAAACTGATATTAAATTAAGGTTGGTCAATCAGAATTTATTAAGGTCTAAACTTGAATAATAATGCACGACGAGATACACCCAACTAATTTGATAATAATAATAGGGACAAAAGAAAGAAATTGTAGAAACCTACAACGAGGTCCGATCAGTTGCAAAACTGTTATTTTCTTTAATCGCAATCGAGGATAGATGTTCTTGTTTACAACTTTATGATTTATTTTGATTCAAGTTTAATAATGATCTAACGTGTTTAGTATTAACTTTATTATAATGATTTTTTTGTTATGTTATCACAACTTTTAACTTTTAACTTTGTGCATAAAATTATAAGATATTGTTTTTCACATTATGTTGTAAGTAGTTACAAATTGATTTGTTTCACAATCATTTTTTCTGATTAATTATTTTGGAATCATCAAAAACATTATTGACTTGTTCTTCAACACGACTCTATCGTTCCACCATGACTTAATATATAGTCAGTGGCGGGAGCCCCCCGGCCCCCACGAAGCTTTCCCCTCCTATATAGTAAAACCCAAAGTTGTTAAACACCTAAAAACGAGTTCACACTTATTGTCAATTTTGTCACCGTTTACTTTTTAATAAATAATTCCAAGTCACTATTTTAAAGATTAAAAACAACCAACCCATAAAATGGTAAAAAAATTCACAACAGTGAAACATTTCATGAAAGTTAGCTGAGTGATGTTTCTTTACATAAAAAAATTGAATTACTTTAATATAACACATAAGAAATTCGATTACTATTAAATAATTCTTTCCTCAAAATTAAATTAAAGCAACTTATTGTATTATTTTTTTAATGTAAATCTCATGAGATCAGTTATTTTTAAAGATATTTTAACATATTTTCCCTTCTTAAAACCTTATATTACATATTTTTCTAAGGTATAAAATCAATTACATGTTTTCCCTTTCTAATACATATATATTACATATTTATCTATTTTATTAAAATTAATCTATCAAATAACTATTTTATCTTGTTTTTACTAAGTGATTTTTACGTATAAATATTTTGTTATTTTAACTATTTAAAACTTTGACAATTGTGTTTTATATATGGATATTTATAACATCGATTATTGGTGATTATTGTTTTGAAGTGAAGTTTAAATTTTTTGTATTTGCATGGAGTTGTTTTATTATTTTTATTTATTTAGAAGACTCGGACTTAAAAAAACACGTGATTAATGTTCTTAGAAAGAAATATGTATAAAAATAACCTTGTAAAAATATAGGTACAATAATCATTCGGGGCATTTTGTAGACGTGGTTCGGTTATTCCCGGAGATTACCTCTTGCGAGAATAGAGATCTTTATTTTGATTGTTTTTACAATTCGATGCTTTCGTGTCTCTCAGTGTGGTCAGCACTGGGTGTTTTGATGTTTTTCCATAATTTTCGCATTCAGTTCTAGCTATTTCTGCACCTTCTGATCGACCTGAACAACATATATGGATCCCCTCCAGGGTTCTACCGAAAAACCATGGATTTTTTTAGTTTTCCCCATTGGGTGGACTGATAAAAAAAATATTTAACTAATTTTAATAAAATGAGTAAATATTTAATATATATATGTTTTATAAAAGAAAAACATGTAATTAATATTTTAGCTTTGGTAAATATATAATTAATTAGTTTAAGAAGGGAAAATATGTAAATGCCTTTTAAAAAAAAAACAGCATACTAATTAATTTAAAACGTGATTTTATGTAATTATATGGAGTTCAAACAATCTTTAACCGAACTGTTTAAAGTGATGTAACAATTACATGTAAATATGAGGAGTTAATAGGTTCAAGTTTCACTCTGGGTGAAATGTTCAGAGTTAAATCAATGAGTTTTCTTAACAACGAGTTTCCTCCTTATGGGCTTGGTGGTGCGATCTCAGCTAAAAAATAAACAAGTGAGCCCGATTAAAAAAACACAAATCTTCTGAAAAAATCAAACATTTTCCGATAAAAAAACAACACTTAATTGGTTTTTTCCTTGCCACCTTCCTATTAATAATAGTATTATGAAGTGATTTATAGTTGGAAAGAATCTTGGGGATCCACACAACCGTTGCATGGATCACATATGTGTCGATCGTTGATTAGTGAATATAGTCGGCGGATTGGTCGTTAGTGGCGTCAAATCTCGTACCGACACAATTCCGTTGGTGGTCGTTAACATATCTTTTGGACCCACCGCACCTCTAATTATAAGTCGCCGTCAATCGGCTACAAACTTAACGGCGTTTCAATCATCAAAGCAATTTGGTTACATAACTACATTTTCTAGTGTTGAAGACATCCAGTGATATGATATAAACAAACCACTTTTTATCGGTTTGATATTGATTAGTTAAAACCTTGAATCGAGTCGCCGTTAAACAAACTCGAGCTTAAACTGCAGTATAATTTGAAGCTTATTTAATGAACAAAACCGAGTACGAGCTTTATATACCGAGCTTCTTTATAATCGGAGCATACTGGATTATTTACATTGTGTTGATACGGAAAGTTAAAAGTATAAATATATATCACTCCAAAACAAAAGGCTTTTATGGATGTAAAGACTCTTCGGGAATCTATTGTTAAGGTCGGTCTCGTCGTTAACATATTATATATTACTAGTGGGTTACCCGCGCGTTGCAGCGGGGCTTTATACGTGTTTATCTGCGATCAATGTACGGTCAACAAAATACATTTGTGATGTGCTTTCTACTGATTATTAATATCAAACATGAGACTGTAAGTCATGTGGAACTTATATGTACTCTCAAGCTCTTAATTAAACATCATTAGTTACATTTAATTTTGTAATAAACTAACCATTTTATGGGACAATATTTCATCTAATTTGAAGGATATGACTGTTAGAAACTCAAAGATTTAACTTGCTCTTACCCAATAGATATAAGGAAGTGTAAACATTAATTATTCAAATTTTTATAAATGGTTGTATATCATTTAGGAGTTTTTATTCAAGAAAAGAAGGGTTATTTTCTCTTTGTAACAAAATATGTTTTGTATTTTGAGACTTGAGCAAAGGTCATTCCTTTTTGTTGGTCAAATGACACTCTTTGCAACTTATTCTATTTTACATTTCAAACCTAAGAGAAAGTTATAAAAAATATATTAAAGTATGGAAGAGAATGGACATAGACGAAGTTCCTTGATGCGTAATCTAAGCCTAAGAGACTAAGAGTAGTGATTCTTTTACTTAGAATGAGTTAATTTGTGTAAAAAATACTGCCACATAAAAAAACCTATGCCAAGAACCAAATTGCATAAACAAAAACAAATTTACCTCAAGTGATTCATCATAGACACGTCTTAGCTTGCCCGTTCTGTACCAAAATATACGTATTCTACGATCAGGTGAGGTGATTGCAAATTGTTTACCATTGACACTTACCTAAAGGCAAGTAAAAAAAGAATGATGGAAGTCAAATGATGTGGCTACATAATAAAGTGCATATAATAAGCGTTTTCTTAGATGCAACTGATCCATAGAGAAAATGAGTGCACATGCATTATAACTAAAATTACACATGATTATTATTAACTTATGTTAGAGCAATTCTAAACAACTTAGAATTTAGTAAAAGTTTCAAATGAGACGAATAAACTGGTTTGTGGATATAATGTAACAATCTAGATATAACTAATTGATTGGTTAAAAAAAAGTCAAGCATGCTTAATGTCACAAAATATTTAAGATGATAGCTATTGTTGTTTATTTCATTACCTCAATAGCATATACAACAGTTTTACATCTGGCGATTGCAAATAGATCAGTATCACTTTTCAATTTAAAATTAACCCTGTTGAAACCCAAAAAAAGAAAAAAAAGTGAAACATCAATAAACAAAATAAAAGAATCAATAATGATGGGCAATCTTTAGATATTTTAAAACTTACCCCGTTTCAGGGAACTGAAGCGTAGTAGCATCCCAATAACCAATGATTCCCATGGTATCTGCAGATACCACAGTATCAAAAACAGGGTTGTACCTCATCACTTTTACAGGGTTCAAATACTATCTGAAAAAAAGAACAACAAAATTCTTTAAATGTTAGGTTGATAGGTTCTTTAGAACTTGATGAGGGGAGGTCAAAGTCAACCTACCTCTTTGGAAATGATGGGTTCATTTGATCCAGACCGTGCATCATATATATACACAAATGGGGAATTTAGATAACTAATAGCAAATTTGGCTTTGACCGCCCCTGGTTTACAAACCCATCGAACAGCACCAGGTGTATCTGGAAGTCGCAACATGACCATCATGTCATAGTTATGCACATCATATATTTTGAGAGAACGATAATTTGAAATTGTACAGCAAAGCAAGTCGTCTGCACTAACCTGCAGTAACCAAGTTCAAATGATATTAATAAATACCTTAACATGATGCCATCCATGCATACATCGGCATTGAGAAATATAATGATATAAAAACCATAAAAAAGTTACTATTATAAAACCAAAAATAATCATAACGCACCGCGAGTCCTTCAATAGGCCCAAGGTGGGATCTGAAATGCTTAGCAAACTCAATTCCAAGACCTTTTCTCTTCCAAAATTTCAAGTGTCCTGAAAGAGAACAAGAAAATCAAATATTGGATGTAACACCACTATTTTTATTGTACCATTTGGCTATAATTCTTTCTACTAAGAACTTCAGTAGATTAGATTATTAACAATTAACAACAACAATATCATTCAATATGGTTATTTATGTTGTATAACAATCGTAACACGGTTCAATAAAACATTGTATAAACAACTATGATTAGGTTATTACTATCAAACTAATGCAAGTATTGACATTTAGAAGTAATATATTACCATCTTGACTTCCTGTAATGAAAAAATCAACTGCTAAAACAACAACATGAGTCACCACATCTTGATGCATATAACTTTTCTCATACCTGCACATCATAAACACTTCTATTAGCTCTACTTAAACCATAGTTAAATCCACTTATCTGACTCCTGTTAGAAACAGGAGATGATTCTTTTAGAACTGCACGCTTAAAACTTCCACCATTTTACCATTGAGTTAATGGAAAGTTTTAAGCAATGCTCTATCAATAGATTCCTCAGAGTCAAAAGTGATGAATCCAAAACCTCTAGGACTTTGCGTGTTATGATCATACATAACCACAACATCACTGATCATCCCAAATTGGTTAAAATAGTTTTTGAAATCATTTTCAGTAACTGAGGATGCTAAACCTCCAACAAGGATCTTTTTTGTGCGCATGGGACCAGGTGAACCCTAAACGCTGCAACTGCTCCTGTTAAGGATCTGTTGATCATCCCTTGGTACAACCTTCTTTGCTTCTACCTAAAGATCAAAATCCAATCAAATGCTTCAGTCAGTTTCATCTGATTTGGTGTGCATTTTGAAGGTGATTATGTGATATAAAGATTGAATAGTTTTAGTAGATTAACAATCAATATTCTTTATTGTAATAAACATTATAAGATGAGATTACAAAAAAATCATGATTAAACACATAAGAACTTACAGTTCTACCATCTATCATATGTTTTTCTTTCACAACACTTTCAGCAACAGCAGGGTCATAGAACACAACAAAACCAAAGCCACGAGCACGACCCATGGTTCGATCCTTCATTATAACAGCTTCAATCACCTCACCAAAAGTTTGAAAATACTCCTTCAAATGTTCTTCATTGGTGTCCCACCAAATCCTACCAATGAACAGCTTTCCATTATCCATTTCCATTCTGTACAATCCAAATCAATACAAATTTTATCAATAAAATTCAAACAAAAAAACAACACACAGATCTCATTAAAATCATATACAATACATCAGTTAGATAAACACATGCCAGAATCCATCAATTCATTCATCAAACATCTTGCTTACATGACCATCAAGAAGCAGATTAACTAAAACACAAGAAACAAAAAGTTCCCAATTTCGACAAAACATGTTTTTACCAGAAATTCAGGCGGATTGCTTGTAACTAAGAAGAACTAAGAAATGGGTATCCTCAGATTCAATCAAAAAAGCATCGGATCTCCGACGGATCGACAGATGATCAATCAGAACTCCTACAAGAACAAAATCAAAGCTTTTGATTCCAAGATTCAACAAAAGCATAACTTGACAAAGAAATACCAACAACCCATGATTGTGAGAGCCATAATCATACCAAAAAGATCGGAAATCCAAGATCTGATCGAAAAGAAAAGAGAGGATAGGGAGAGAACCCTGAGAGTGGATGAATTGAAGTTATTGATAAGGAGTTGTTGTTAATCGTGTTAGATGATGATGATGATATGATTGATGTATGAAGAAAGTGTAATGGGGATTATTGTTGAAGAAGAAGAAGAAGAAGATGTGTAGATTGGGGGAGATAAGAAGAAAGAGGGGGATGGTGGATGGGTGTTTAGGTACCCTCTTCTCGTGTAAGAAAATGTCCAGGGGCAGGAGAAGGAAGAAACGAAGGGTGACTGCAATGTTTTAAATTGCTCAAATTTTCTAACATTTTCTACATGCTGTGAAAATTGGAATGTTTTTTTTTTCTTTTTTTTTTACAACTATTTTTGTCACATTATAATATAATAATGATTAATCACGTATTCTGTTTGCCCTTGTTTGACATAACCTACACTTGTAAAGCAATCTTTCTATCACTTGAGATAAATATAAGATTTGTTTATATTTTATTATTCTTAGATTTTGCAGGTAGTTTTGCTATAAACGAGATATATTGGGTATGATTATAAGTATAACTATTACATAGGTTATTTTTTTAACACAACATGTGCATAAACCAAGACATTGTTATCTGGACACTTTAAATACGGATCATATTTTTCACTACAACCATATTGTGCCAATCTAGAGAAAGTGTTTTGTATTATTATTTCTTTTTAATTATTAATAATTAAATCAATAAATAATTTTGGTTTTTCTTTAATAATTCATCATATTTTACTTTTTCTAAAAATTAAAAAAACATGAGTTTTTTTTTCAACGTTTCAATTTATATATTATTTGAAAACAAAGTTCTTTTTATAATAATAATATATTTACAAACCTTGCCTATCTAACGTTTTTTATTTGATTAAACATATTTATGCAACTCAACTGCGTAATAATGTATTCAAAACCCTACTTGACAATAAATCCTGAAAAAGGTCAGAGAAATAATGTTATGTTTATTATTAGTGAAATCTAATTTCGATTAAATTGTAATATATTTTACTTACCACACAATTTGAAAAGTGTACGCACAAGAATACTGTAATAAACTTTGATTGTCTTTTAAAAACTTTTAATTCAACAATTAATTTAATATAAATTTAATGTTTCTCTGATAACTGTGTTTAATCTTATAAAAATGTTGTTTTGTTTAATATTATAAATATGATGTATGTTTTCATAAAACCTAAATTATTTTCCAAATAATTATATTTTTTAAATTTATGAGTCATTTTCGAATTGTATTTGGCACCCTCACCATGTGTGGTTGACAATGTATTTTAATGTCTCGCAAATATAAAAAATATTTTATCTGCAAAAGACACAAATTTTGATGATAACTATATAATAATATAAGACCGTCCCTATTGCAGCGCCCGTGATCGATCTGTCGCCGACGTGAACCGCGCCAGCCAGAAGGGCGGCGATGGTGGAGACGACGGTTAGGTCATCCATCCGTCCCCAATTGCTGCTAAAATGGTGCTAGTGAGCCCCGTCCCTTTAAAATTAAGTTAAAAATATAAATAAAGTAGTGGGCCACATTATTATAAAATGGTTTTTAATTCATTTTAAATTAAAATGTTTTTAATTAAAAAATTATAAAATCTTTTAATTAAAATAATAATTTACCATAATATTTTAATTAAAATGTGTTACAACAACAACAACCATACTCAGGAAATATCACCTACAATATACAACTATTGGTAGGGTCTGGGGAGGGTGAAATGTTGACAAACCATACGCTATCTCAAGATATATGTATGTTACTTCCGACGAGACCCCCGACTCTTAAAACCATAATCATACTCAAAGCATGTGAATCTCCTCTATATCAAGTCGGAACACACCATGAGCCGTCATATACAATAACCTGCAAGGAACACACAAAGGCAATACGTAATCTAGTAGCACACTATGAATCAAAGCAGTTAATATATTTTAGGCATAAAAATAACTAAATTAAAATAAAATAATAATAATAATAATAATAATAATAATAATAATAATAATAATAATAATAATAATAATAGTAAATAAATCAATAATACTAATATAATAACACTAATAATAATGATAATAATAATATTATTATCTTTTAAATAATACTAATAATAATGATAATAATAATAATAATAAAATATTTAGTGGCAATATACACTTATAACATGGAAAAGGCTATTACATGGGTTGTTTAAATATAAGCTCTAAGACACTGCTAAGAAACTGCTAAGAAACTGCTAAGAAACTGCTAAGAAACCTATTAGACACTTGAAACCCCTAGGCATCTTTAATCTTAATCATACGTCTCCACATACCCCTATCCTGGATCATGTCCTTAGAGAGGTGCAAATCTGTGAAATCATGTCTAATCGTTTCTTCCCAAGTCAGTTTGGGCCTGCCTCTACTCCTCCTCCCCTCAACCGTGAGTGTCTCCATAGCTCTAACCGGTAATGACCTCAGTCTTCTCTTAACATGCCCAAACCATCTTAATCTACCTTCCCTTATCTTATCCGCTATACTAGCTACTCCTAACCTATCTCTAAAAACTCCATTTCTTATCCTATCTAACCTTGTATGGCCACACATCCATCTTATCATCCTTATTTCTGCTACCTCTATCTTATGTGCTTGTGCCTTCTTGATATCCCAACACTCTAATCCATAAAG
This sequence comes from Flaveria brownii, assembly GCA_018326445.1. Classification (NCBI taxonomy): domain Eukaryota; kingdom Viridiplantae; phylum Streptophyta; class Magnoliopsida; order Asterales; family Asteraceae; genus Flaveria; species Flaveria brownii. The sequence goes on from BJCN01323060.1 coordinate 11,333, forward strand.
CATAGCCGGACGAATCACAACTCTATAGAAGTTCCCTTTTAACCTAGTTAGGAAATTCCTGTAACACGGTACCCCAGAGGCCGCCCTCCACCTATACCAACCTGCCTGAATATGATGTGTAATGTCCCTATCTATTTCCTCATCATTCTGTACATACGATTCTAAATACTTAAACATATTTCATTGTGGTACCTCCTGGCCTTCGATTTTGATCTGGGTGTTATCATCAACGTCTGCTCCACTAAAGCCACCATAAAGGTACTCGGTCTTAGATCGAATAATTCTTAGACCTTTACCTTCTAAAGTTGCTCTACACTCTTCTAACCACATATTTAGGTTTTGTTTACTTTCGTCAAGTAACACAATATCATCCGCAAAAAGCATGCACCTCAAAACTGTCTCTTGCATCGAATTTGACAACTCATCCAGTACTACAACAAACAAGAATGGACTTAACGCCAACCCTTGGGTGAAGGCCAACCTCCACACAGAAGGAATCAGTATCACCCACAGGTGAACGAACTATGGTTTGAGTCCTATCATACATATCTTTTATTATGTCTATATATTTCCTAGGGACCCCTCTACCCTGTAAACTATCCCAAATTAGTCTACGA
>BJCN01323083.1:0-12502 GCA_018326445.1 Flaveria brownii
CTAAAGTTGAGGAGGTGGTGGCTAGTATTAAACGCTTATCTTTTTTATGGTTTAAACATAGATCGAAGTTCAAAAATGTAGAGTGGGATAGTTGGGTTAAATACCCCTTGTACATTTTGTAAGGTTTTTTGGGCGGCCTCGGGTTGAGGTTTTGCCTGTTTTTTAATGAAGTTTACTGTTAAAAAAAAATCACTAAAAACATTTATTCTAAAAAAATCTCCAAGAAACATGTTTTATTTTGATACCAAATCATTCTACCTAATCATAAACAGAAAATGAAAACAACATATGATGCTTATAGATTTGACCAGGGTTAACAATCTGTGAAGGGAAGTTAGGATGGTTAACGGCATCAGGAAACCCTTGTGTCTCCAAACATAATCCTGCATGAGCTTGATACACATATCCACCTTTCCCCTTCACATCCTTAACATAATTCCCCGTGTAAAACTGTACTCCGGGCGCATCCGAGGTCAATGTCATTGACCTTTTCGACTTTGTATCCCATACGATGGCCACGGGCTTCATTTTCTTCCCCTTTTCACCATCTAGGACATAGTTTATGTCATAGCCAGAAGGAAGGTTTTTGATCTTGTTTTTTATGACACTCGGTTTGAGGAGATCGTATGGGGTACCCTTAACGGATTCAATCTTTCCTGTGGGAATGAGTTGGTCATCGGTTGGTGTGATGTGGGATCCGAAGAGCTGGATCTTTTCGGATAAGATATCACCACTGCTGTGACCTCCAAGGTTCCAATACGTGTGTTGGGCTAGGTTAACCGGGGTCGCCTTGTTTAGTGGTTTCGCTACCATCTTTACGTGCAGTTTGTACTTTTCAACTAGCGAATATGTCACCATTACATTAAGATCTCCAGGGAATCCTAGTGAGATTCAAAATTAGTCAAATTAGATCAAAATGAAGTCATGAAAAATTTACAATTGTAGAACGCCAATGGATCATGAAAGTAAGATCACCTTCTTCGCCATCGAAACTATGGTATGCGAATGTGATACGAGGATATTTGCCGTCCTTCTGATGCTTTATGACCTTCCAAACGACATCACTGAACCCTCTAGGGCCACCTGAAAGTAAAACGTGTCAAGCCATCTGACACAGTAACACACAATGTGTGAAATGAAAAAAGTGTGAAGGGTGATGTTGTAGTTCGTACCATGAAGCATGTTTTGATGCTCGTTAGCATCTAACTTGTAAAGAGTTCCGTTTAACGTGAACTGAGCTCCACCGATGCGGTTAGCAACCCGTCCAACAATACTTCCAAAGTAGGTTGAATCATTCTGTTATAATTAGAAACATAAAGGACCAAAAACTTTGTTACTTAATGTAAGTTTAAGATGTATAGGTCGTTTTTTAGTTCTGATAAAAAAATTATTTATTTTTATATTGAAATATATACTGATCACTGGGATAAAAAAAGTATACGTTCTGAAACTAATGAATAATTGTATATATGCATTTTTAGAATATAGATGAAATAATGAAATAAATAAGAATAAAAATCTTGGACTTTTATTTTACAGCTAAGTTGCATAATATTCAAAAGAAAACCTTTGTCAAGACGTTGGACTTTTGGAGTCAATTCCGAAGACACGTGATTATTGATAAAACCATAGAAAAAGATTAGATCGACTGCAACTTGTTTCTTGGCATTATATATTAATATATTATTCTTATAAATTACATATTTATGCTTACCCAAATATATGTGAAGTATCAGCTTGAATGATTATAGGTTGTAGCTCTAATTAATCGCAAAAACCCATGAAATCTATCTCTATCAAAAATAGTATTTACTATTAACAAACAAGTGTTTAAACTTTAACCAAAAAATCATCATTCTTTTGATATAATGTTTTATATATATATTTATGTAAAGTAATGTGTTTTTTTTTATCTTCATATACATTTTAATAGACCTTGACAAAATTCATGCAGTTATATAAGTTACCATCACTTGTCAAAAGGAATTTAACAATATTTTAAAAGATAACATTATTATTGTATTTATTTTCCAACATGATAAATACATTTAGTCAAAAGTCAAGATCTCATTAATGTGTGTTGTACACTTTTACACACTCATGACCATAATCTTTTTTTGAACGGCAAATCTATCCTACTACTAAATTACTTCATATTACATCATTGTCTGGGATTGAACCCAGGACCTCCCCTCTAAGAGGCAATGCCTCTACCAAGTAGACTAGCCCCACATTGGCCTCATGACCATAATCTCATCTCCCAAGTCCCATGGCGTTCAATTGGCTAAAGTTCCTCGTGACTTAATGATAATCATATATTTAAATCTTTTCTTTCATATGTTAGGTAAATTATGCATAAAAACTTCATCAGTTTCATTTAAATAACACAGATATAATCATATATCAAAATTAACAATGTAAATTTTAAAAATGAAAGAATACAAATTCTCACCTTGTATGTCTTGACTGAGTCATATCCAAGAACAACATCTGCATATACTCCTGAAAAAAGGGAATTTTTTTTTTGTTAATTTTCTTAGAAGCATAAATATTATAAAAGATTGAAAGAAATTATAAAGCATTAAAGATTCGAAAAACACAGAAAGAGGATTTTTAGCGTGTGTTCTGCTATTCTTGTCATGAAGAACGAATTGTTGTTAAAAAGCTTACACGTAAGAAGGTAATTTAAAGCGTGTGTATATGTGTGCAATCACTGTCTTGAAGAAGAACAAATGATGTTAATTTCTACGAAATAAATATTAATTACTTAAAAAATAGTGGAAAACTCATCCCAAAAAAGAAAGATTCAAATAAGGAAAAGAAAAAAAAAAACACAGAGAGAAAGGTGAATTTGATGTGTGTGTGTAAGTACCATTCTTCTATGATGATTAATGAAGAACAAGAACATATAAGATTATTAACTTTCTCAACATTCATAAAAATCACCAAAATTGATTCAAAAAAACAAAAAGCCCACAACAATAGTTCCTGCGTATTCAAGAAAGAATCAAAGAAGTAACAAAATCAAGAAAAAAACACGCACATAAAGTTGAAATCAGTGTGTGTTAGTATTCGATCTTTCTACAATGAACAACATATCTAATTATCGATTACCCACAATCCAAATCACCAAAAAGATTAATGGGATTCAAAACAAAACACACAGAAAAGATGAATTCAATGTGTGTACCGTTCTTGTCAGGAAGAAAAACAGAGATAATTGCGGCACCCCAGTTGGTGACTTTGATAGAAAAGTGGCCATTGTTAAGCTCATAGATCCCTATATCTTCATGTTTTGTGGCACCAACACCATCACCACATAAGAACACAAAAGTGATGATGATGGTGATGATGAAACAGTAGAAAACGGATAGTTTTTTCTGCATCATTGATTTGGGCATGGTGCAGATTAGAGTATTGATAGTGAAAGTTTTAAAGGGTTTATGATTCAGGAGATGGTTTTGATGGGGTTTGATATGTGGGAATATATAGGAAAACAAGCCCAAGATCCGGAGTAAGTTTTTTTTTTCAGCACACGGAATGAGATAATCATTAAAATGTGGATTATCATTAAAAATTGTTATAAATATATTTGATTTTAAATATAGATATACTTAAATCGTAGTTTATCATGTTAGTTGTATGTTAATTATGTTTATCTATACCATATATTGTTTTATTGTACTTATAATACACTTAACCAATGAAATATATATTGTTTCCTATAAATTCTTATAATCCTTTTGTTTTTGAGTTAATTTTACAATTTTGAGTTAGTTTTACAATAAAAGTATTGTGTTCAGTAAATATGATTTACGATAGCAAAAAAATGTATACGTTTGCTGTGGTTTTCTGTTTAAAATCATTTCTGGTGTATCTTTAATAGATCATTATTTATCACAAGTTTAAATTTTGAAAAGGAAATTATATTGATATTATCCACTACGTGTAAAAGGGTTGAAGCGCCTATTCCAGGGCCCAAGCCCCACAACAAGGGACCACGCAGTCACGCACATCGCTTTTAATTATTGTACAACTAGAATTTCTTTTATTCGGTTACAATTAATGAAAACTTCCTTTTTTTATCACTGTGTTTGTTACAAATTACTGATTATATTAGTTAAACTAGCTATAGTAAACCCGTGTATTATACGGGTTGAATAAATAAAAATTTAATATAATAAATTTTATTAATTATAAAATAATATTTTAAGATATGATATGACTGAAATTATGTATTAGAAATGACTATAAGTAATAAAATAATGATATTAACAAACTGTATAAAAAGGTCATTTTTAAAAATTTTCTATTATAACTTTCATATTTAATTATTTTTGGTTTTAAAAAATTAACTTTTTAAAAATACCAATTTTAAAATATTTCATATTTTTAAAAAAGTCTTATGCTTTAACAAATTTATTATTTTATAAAAAATATTTATTTAGAAATAACATTAATAAATAGATCTCTTTATTAATTTATTAAATCTGTAAAATAATATTATTACTAATTAAGGTAATTATTTAATAAGAGAGAGGGGCGGGAAAGTTTTTGTGAGAACGATTGTGGTGTTGCCATGTGTCATCTCAATATACCTTTTTATTAGAGTAAGAAGATTTACCAATGAAATGAAGTTTATGAATGGCAGCCTGTTATAAGTGATAAGTATTCTAAATAATACTATGATTATTGACGAGGGTAATATTTCAACTTGTTAATGTATGTGAACTAGTATCACTCTAAACATCAATAGTATCAATTCTTTTCCGTAGTTATCGTTGATAGGGGAGCATTAAAAGTCGTAATGTTAAAAGAAGAGAAAAACCTAAATCATGAATCCCTAAACAAGTAAAACAAAAGAAACATAAAATAACAAAAACAAATTAAAGAAAGAAATCCGAAAACATCTAAGAAAAATAAAACTAGAAAACTAGAAAACCCCCCTCACCAGGATCAGAACCACGTTGATAATGGGGAGTAACGACCGAGTTTACTAACTTGGTTAGCGGAGGCTTTTGTTGTTCAAAGTCTCATTTAATTATTTAAATCATTTATTAAAATCGCTACAATCAAAAAAATTATGATCTAATCAAATCATGACATTTGGCAAGGCAGATCAATGATGATCATGCCACGTGACAATATGATTTAATAATGTAAACATCAGTTTAAATTGTAATAGATTAGGAATGTCATAGTAACAATTTACTTGCATTATATAACTCTTTCTGGTTAGAATATGTTCATCAAAGTTTAAACAAGAGAGCCATAACTTAAATGAAGATCATTGTGGATTAAGATTTTATGATCACAAATCACATGATCAGGATCTAGATTCTATGATTGCAACTTGCAAGAATCCTCTTCAACACATGTTTACACTTGGAACATGTAAGAGGAGAGGTGAATCAAAGATGGTGACACCCGTTCCCCTATATTGAAGATGGTCTCATCTACCATAGTACCATCTTAGGACCTTACTATATGGATTGTAACACCTCCAACAACTTACAATATAATCAGCACGATGATATATTTTTTTCTATTTTGACGATATGCAACCTCCTACCATACATGTTTCTATGATATTCTGAGTTTTTTATTTTATTTTATTTCAAAATGATTAGTAAAATCTTCTTTTGTTGATTAATGAATGGCTTAAAATAAAATGAGATTAGAATAATAATATTCAAATTGGCACATCACATAACGAGTCCAAAATGAAAAGGATTAAATAAAATATCACAATCAAGTAAACAAAATCAAACGCCCAAGATGCTCAAACCAAACACAAAAACACATCAACAGTCTTTAAAATGGCTACAAAACAAACTGTGCCTGCCTGTCTGTCTGCCTCCATTACTGTACATTATACCAACACTCATAAAAAACAAAACTAACACGATAAAATAACGCCTACAACAACCGTCATAACTAATGTACCACAACACAAGTTTCAACTTTCAACGAAAACCACCTTACCAACACACCGTATCTCGGGATCCCATGGTTGCTCCACTCACCTCTTCCACCCTGCTGAGACCACCTTTTCTGAAACAAATATCAAGAAATGTAATCAGTGAATCAGTGATCATTGTGAAGAACTGAGAAAGCTTTGGATCAAATGGGTAATCTTTTTAACACGGGTCAAGTCTGGTCAGGATAGGCTGACTGCTGACCTCAAGACTTTTGACTGCTTTTTCAAAAAATTTATAGAAGTTATTGTATTAAATATGATTCTCTGATGACCCTTCACCTATGTGTGCGTACTATACCCTTGAGATGGATGGTTCATATTGGTTCCTAAAAATGTTTATTTTGTGTATATTGGTAATAAGTGAATAGTGCATTCATTTTCTTGCAGCTTTACCTAATTGACACGTTAGAGATGTAATATAACCAAGGAATGTAAATCTAGTGAAACAAATGTGCTTACCATTTCTGGGGGAAATTTGTGGTTTGTTAGTTTTACTCGCTCCTTTACCATTGGCATGTAAAAGTTTCTGAACACGAGGTGACTGTAAACCGAGTTTACCAGTGGAAGAAGGGAGAGAATGTCGCCTGACAAAACCATTTTCAGCTCCGTCTTCTGCAGCCTTTGCAGCCGCCTGCGCCCTAAGCTTTGCCTTTGCCGACTCAGTTGCCGCCATGTAGCTTGGCACTGTGGGTGTATTCTGTGCGACACTTTCAGGATATTCGTGTTTTGCTGGAAAAGACTTTCTCCTCCTTGTTTTCTGATTTTCTTTATCATTTGACTCCACATTCTCAGCCTTCCCATCAGATTCATTTTCAACCGGCAGTGCAGGTGGATCAACAAGAGGATTAACATCAAGTGATTTGTCTTCTAGAGGTGGCGCCGAAAGTGGTTCAGCCACCATGACATTTAATTCGTTGACATTCTCAACGGTTGACATTTCTGAACCACCTGCAGCAAATACTGAAATTTTTCTTATACCGTGTTTCACCTTCTCGAGTTCACTATGAGATTGGCCTTGCACCGATTCTGGTTGGAGGGTCGAGATTTTCTTTGCAGAGCGTTTTGTTTTTTCATTCTCTCTCAGATTATTGTTTTTATCGAGATTTGGTGCAGGAACTTTCCGAATACTTCTCTTTGGCCTTGTGGTTTCACTTTCTTCAGATTGTAATTTTGTTTGTTTTCTTTTTGGCTTTATATCAACGGCTTTTTTTGGTTGGGGAAGCGGGTCCCAGAATTGAGAAGATGACCAACGCTCAAGCCAGTTCTCAACCGAATTAGGTTCGTCTGAACCATACTGGATGTTTAAGGACATAGTAGTTTTTGATGAAGTGACAAGCTGAAATAAGCAATAAAGTAAATGTGTCAACTTCTAATAAAACATCATAGCTATAGCAAACTAACAATGATATTGTAACTTTAAGGTCCGGTGAAGGTTTAGGGTACCTTAACTCCAAATGCATTTTCCGATAGCTTCTCTGATTTTAAAGATGTTTGAAGCAAGTTAGCCTGTTCCTTGTAATAATAAACCATACAGACAGGATCAGTTAACTGCTAATCAGGGGCAACGAAGACAGATAAAGAATGTCAACTTTGGAATGCCTATATGAGTTGGTAAAAGATCTCGTATACAAGAAGATGAATATAGAGTTTCAACACTTGAAATGAATGAAAAAGAGCTAGTATGAGAAGAGAGCAACTAAATAAAAAGCTAAGAGTATCACGAAATATTAAAAATAAAAAAGGAGTTACCACAGGGTCTCCAGGAGTTCTCTTCTGAATAATTTGAGGACCGTTTCTGGAACTCCTGACCATTTGACCACGAACAAGTGCCTGAAACTCAACAATTGCACGCATACAAGTCAAAGTTGCAACAGCCTGTCTCCTCACTAGGTGACCACGAGCTAGAGCTTGAAGCCTTATGATGCCTTTGAGGGCTCGAAATGCCCGACGAGCCTTGACAAAGTAATTTATTTTAGTACAGGTATCCCACTTGTTACATAACGCATAAACATAAGTTGTTTAGAACATTTCAATTCTTCACAAAAAAAAAATTAGCAACCAGAAGCAAGTCATAAAGAATATGAAGAATGACATTTTTTATTTTAAATTAAACAGTTAAAGAAACCTACCAAGTATCCCCTGAAGGCAGCCTGTGCCTTTGTTGCAGCCTGCTCTAGCCTGATTAACTCACCATCATTTGCAGCAGTAACTCCTATGGCATTTCTTAGATTTTCAGATGTATCACGCGTTAAGTTGGCACTGGTACTCTTGTCTAATTGTGTATGTTCTCCGCTTGCATTGATGACATGGCGAACTGGACTTGATATCTCCATAGAATCAGCATCAACGTCCGTTGAATGTGAGTTGATATTAATGGAGGTTTTCTTGTCTAATGTAGAATCCTACAAGAATAATAAAACATGAGGAACCAATTACCAATCAGGTAATAATCCTCAAAAAAATGAATCGCACAAGTGAAGCCAGGAAATGAAAATATCTTGCCCTCTTAAGTGTCGTTGGCATTAAAAAGTGTAAGGGCTATGAACATCAATTCCAAAACCACTGGTCCACAGGTAGGAAATGAAAATATCTTGCCAGATACATGTTAATCAAGTCGATCGGTTTTAGCATATTTGATTCTGAAGAAGAACTTACGATCAAGAAACGTAGATGTGTATTCCTATAATTCATGTAGAAATTATACAATTTTACATGATTTCATTTAAAGGCTGTGTTTGATTTCGGCTGACCGGGCGGACCAGGCTGACCGGCTAACTCGGTCAGCGGGTCAGCCGTTTGTTTTGTAAAAATGGTGCTGCTGACCGAGTCACCCGGGCTGACCACCCTTTGTTTTGTGGCTGACCCGGTCCTTGTTTTTTGAGGTGCTGACCGAGTCAAGTGATGGGGCAATTTGCAAACAGCCCCTAAATTTTGCCATTCATAGAATGCATCTGGAAAAGCACATTAGTAGCCCCATCAAGCTTGCTTTTCATGTGACTCAAAAAAGTACTTTCTTTATTTAAATTCATGGCATACAACTTTTTGGACACTGAAGGAGTGGTCTTCTTTGTTTGCATGGAACCAGAAACAAGATTCAAGAATATTACTGTTAAAAAAAGGATTGCTGTCGAATCTGAATGAGGCAAGAGTTTATTTCAGATAATGAATAACTGATGTGAGCATAAAGAAACATAATTTTCCACATGCAGGTTTGTGAACTAACTCAAACCAGTTGCATGTAAAGAAATCAATAAGCCAACCCATACAAGATGCTCCCCAGCTCATGCCAAAGGCAAGCTGTGAGGTTTATCCAACAGCTTTTATATGGGTCTTATAATTAACAAGTGCCAGGTCATAACACTTATAATCCGAAACATATGCTTACTAAAATAACATACATTTGAGAGGTTAGATTTTGATGACTTCTTCCTTAAAAGCACAGTCTTGATCCACTTTCCCGGAGACTTCCCCATTGCCAATTGATAGACTTTAGGAACCGTTTAACTTTACAAGTCCCTGCATTCCACAAATGAGACTCTTATCTAAATAGAAAGCGGAGAGGATGGAAAACCCAAGTAACGAAAACAAATAATATCCATGCATTTACTTAATTTATATGTTAATATTCCAAAGATCATTTTCTTTTTCATTCAAACTTCTTTCCCATCACACACATGACTAGCAAGTGATGTATTGATCAGTTTCACCATCCGATAACTAGACGTTACATTTTCAATAAAAAGTTTCAGAAAATCACTCCAAAAAGAGTATGATTCTGTGTAAAAATCTGTAATGTCAGTGACCTTGGCAATAACAAAGAGAGTGAGACAATAACAAAGACTTTTGTAAATTGTAATATGCATAATTCAAAGCTACAGTTAAATATAACTAGCAGAGACATTGACAATCTATGGTCAATGAAACCAAAACATGCCTAAGAGCTATAAGGAAATAATAAACCACAAAAAAACTGATTATTATTTAATCACGTAACAAGCATAAGTACAAAACAGAGACAGTTACAAACCAACAACGAACGTCATGAACAACATAACCATCAAATTGAGGCAATGTATCTAAAACCTAGAACAGATCTGCAGCAAAACCACATTGAACTAATCAGAAATATAGATTACACGACGACCTAGGGTTGTAAGCAGCGTTATTCAGATCTAGAAATATACATGATCGACAGCTCGCCGCTAAAACCCTAGGTTAACAACCTGAAACACCGCAGCAAAATTCAACCAGAAGAAACACACATATACAATCGTCTACAGCAAAAACAGCGGAGAATGAATATCTTCGAGAAGATTATAAGTGAAATCGAAAGATAGTGGTTGATATTGTACCTTCAATCGAAGATTTGGAGCATGAAGCCGACTTTGCCTCTCTACTCTCAGTATATAGATTAGAGTGTTACGCTATAATATTTGGGAGCAGGTAATAAAACAAAATTTGGAATTTGTAGGTTGGAACTTCTAAGTTTTTTATTTTATTTTTTATTGTTCTTAGAATCATTAGAGAGGGAGTGTTGAAAATGAAATTAATCAAGAAAATCTGATTCGAATCCAATAAACGAAAATTCGAATTAAATTTTTATTTAATTAACAATCGTAATAACTAGTTCCAGCACTCTTATTTATTTGTTTTTTTTTAATATAACAAAACTTAAGTGTTTAAATTAAAGGTAAAAAATGCTTTGAACTATAACGTGGTTTAGAAAATAACAATAACATATGAAAAGTTATAAAGGTTTGGAAAAGAAATTGAGAAACTTATAAATTAGAGATTTTAGAGGACGGGCCTTGGCGCAACGGTAAAAGCTGTTCCTAAGGGACCGAAGGTCTCAGGTTCGATCCGTGGAAACGGCCTCCCCACAAAATGTGGGGGAAAGACCGCGTACATCTTCCCTTAAATGGGACGGACCCTCCCTGGACCCTGCGAAAACGCGGGAACTCTTTGCAGCACCAGGTACGCCCTTTTTTTTATAAATTAGAGATTTTAACATTTTCTTTTTCACTTGATAGACAGTAAAATTTAAAATAAATTGTCATTTTCATCCATACGGTTTGGTGAAAATTATCACTTTCATTCAGTAGTTTGTTTTCTCGCATCTGGGTTCCTTACAAATCTTATCATATTCATCAAGTCTGTTAACTACATCCAAAATCCTTCGTTAAATAAGGGATGTATTGGTCATTTTACACATATGTATTATTTTTCTTTTTTAAACCTGATTTAATATCTCATATTTATGTACATTACTATTGTAGCCAAGATAAAACACATATTTAATACAGATTTTTTAATGTAGTTAACGGACTAGATGAGTATGAAGAGACTTGTAAATGATAGGGACCCATGTGTGAGAATATAAAATATTTGATGAAAATGATAATTACTATGACATTTCATATTTTAATTGATTAATCGTTATTTTCTGTTATTTTTGTAAGGATCATTTTTTCAATAATAAAACCACGAAAGTTTATTTTCATTATTCGTGATAACTTGTTACTTTTATTGTTCCATTTATTAAAGTATTTAAATAATTTTATAATTTATAAAATAAATTTTAAAAGGTTATTGATATTTATAAGAATTTAAATATTCAATTAAAATAAATAATCAAATTACAAGTTCTTATGATATTTATAAAGTCTATAAAAATTTAATAAAAAGTTGTTAAATTAAAATTAGAGTTTTAATAAATTTAGAGTTTAAATTGTAATTATTATTTTATTTATTTAAATTATTTAATTTTATATTTATTTCTAATTCCAATCATAACTCCCTTTTGAAAAACTTGTAACTCACCATTAACACCATTCATAACCCCCTCCTAACCTCAACAATAAAAGCAAGCTTTAAGCCTCACTTTTCATTTGTTCATTCTCCAAAAATCTCACTCTTATATCTTTCTTTCATCCATTGATTTTGATCAATTTCATGAATTTTTCTTTTGCAATAAATTTCAATAATTTTCTAATACTAAGACAATCTTATATTACTTTTATATTATACATTTCTATATTGTTTCAATCATTCTAACATCCAATTGTTCTCATGACTTTATGTTTACTTTTATTCTTTCTTCTACTAAATCTTTTTTAATTTTAATTATTATCATTTGATCATCAACCTTCTAACCTTATAACAATCACTAACATTCCTAAATCAAGCTAAGAATACGCTAACGTAAACAAAGAATCCCGTTTGCATATGGACGGCTATGTCGCCGCATTCGGTTAATCCACACGATTATTTATCTAAATGATGGATATGCCAAAGTCTTGGAATATTTTTTTTTATAACTCAAATTAATTCTAATATACCATATATCGACATAATAATTTTGCTTTAACCCATTTCATGCTTTAGCAAATTTTAAAAGTGCACATAAGTGCCTTACTATATATTTGGTAGAATATAGTCTGACTTCAAGTAACCATAACTTGATCATAACAAACTAAATTTAAGTAAAATCAGACTCCAATATTAAGTTCATTGAATTACCTT
>BJCN01323087.1:0-12904 GCA_018326445.1 Flaveria brownii
TGTGCCCCCGATCAGCGAAACTGTGCACTCATCCAGCGAAACTGTGCACTCATCCAGCGAAACTAATAGAGTTCCAGCAAAACTACTGTTTCGCTGGTGCGAAACTACAGTTTCGCTGGTAATTTCGATAGTGCCCAGGTTGACCTATAGATATTGCAAAACTAGGAAATTGCAACGAAAGTTGGGCGCATCTAACAGCGAAACTATCATGCGAAATTGTTGGGCGAAACTGGCAGCAAAACTGTTGGGCGAATCTGCTGGGCGAAACTAGCAGCGAAACTGCCAGCGAAACTGCTTATCTGACAGCGAAATAAGGCAGAAATTAACCCCTTTAAGTGTCAACTTATCTGCAGGCTGTGTAGTGTGATCCTAGCCTACAAGGCTTAGTTTAGAAGTAACTCACGATATCCAGGTGAGTTCTAGATCCCCCCATTTAAACGTTTTTCCATGTTTTTGGGGCTATTATGCATAGTAAACATAAGGTTTTCAAGGTAAGGATTTCAACCGGTTTTAACAAGAAAATAAATTGGCCCCAGCCAGGGGCGTTGCCCCTTGGAACCCACTAGGGGCTGCTGCCCCTAGGACCCCGCGATCAGGGGTTGACGCCCCCGAACCCCCGTTGTCCCATGGAGGGTCTGTTACGTGTTATGATGACTAGTAATTGGTATGTTGTGTACTTAATAAGTTACGTATTATATATTAAGTGGAAGATAATATTAATGAGAAGTGAAACTTAACGAATGTTACCCCAGGCTCGCTTGATGATGAAAAGTCTTGCAAGCACTATGATAGACTTCACTTAGGTGAGTCTGATGTATGATGATGGATCCGTATCCATGATCGGGCTATGTGCCTTGAAGTGTGGATCAACTGTCGGGGGTTAGCTACCATGATGATGTGTACCGACGGGGATCGACATTCGTTGTCGATCAACATGGAGCTCTTGCTTTGTGCAATCTCGCTTATGATGAAGTGAAAGATAATGAAAGAATGAAAGATAATGAAAGAAATGTTATGTAGTATGATTTATGCGTGGTCATTATATGGAGGATAAAGCTTATATTTTCTTTTGTATATAAAAATAGAACTCACTCAGCAAAGCTGACTTTTATGCATAATAGTGGACAGGTAAATACTGATGCGTAGGATGGCACCAGCGAGCTACTTGTCAAGCAATGGATGTCATTCCTGTCTATGAAATCTTTATTGTAATTTAAGACCATCCACCATGTGTTATTCCTTTTAAAGAAAAATGTATGAGTACAATATTATTTATAAGTTTAAGTGAATGTTTATTTAATTCTGCTACAATCTTTTCTTTATAAAGTGATTTTATGTTATGATTAACCAACTGTGAGGCTTCCCGGGAACGAGGCCTTATAGGTTTTGCTTATACTCAGGTCAGTGCCATCGCACAACACAAAGGCACACAACCTATCTTCTTGTAAGAGCACCTTTTTCTTTTACACATAACGCACCAACAACATTCGTCATTAGTTTGATTACGCTTATCATTTTTTTCGTGTGCTTTGCTTATTTTTATGGTCGTCCGCACACATTGTGGCATTTATTTTGCTCGTCACCCCTTATTGGAATTTATTTGATTGTGTTAACCAGTGATAAGATGGAAACCCACAGCCTGTTAAACAGTTTAGTTTATATTATTTCACCAACAAAGTCTACTTGTCTGTTGTGTTGAATCTACCGACACATCGTACAATGGACTAGCAACCCCTAGGTCTACTTTCTCTATGTAACCTCGGTAACAGACTAGTGTACTATCATTTTTCCTTTATTTGGCTTAAACATCGTAGACTTGAAATTTTAATTATAGCCTTTTGATCTTTTCAGTCCTTTTCAAGTCTCAAACAATTAGTTCCCTGTGTACTATCATTTTCCATAGTTTTGAATCAATCTCACAGATTTGATTTGCTTTCACCCAATTTGCCCGTCTCCCTTTTTTTTAAGTAAATAAATACTAAAACTAAACTAATCTCCCCCTAAAATTCTAAAACCGAAAATCTTTTTGTGTTTTTGGATTTTTAGTACAGAAATAATTAAAATAAAGAAAAATTAAAATAAACAGAAAGACGGACTATGAACTCGATTCTTCTGGAATCACATCACTTTTCTTTTTCACGCCATTTACCTCTAATAAATATAAAAATCGAGGTTTATCAAATGCTTTTGTGTAGAGGTCGGCGCGTTGAAAATCCGTATTAATTTTAACAACATCGATTAATTGCTTTTCAAAACAGTCACATATAAAGTGATATTTAATACCAATGTTTTTAGTCTTAGGATGCTGGACCGGATTTTTGGATACAGCAATTGCAGCAGAATTATCAACAAAGATAGGGGTGTTAGAGAATTGTAAACCATAGTCTCGCATTTACTGTTGAATCTAAATGATTTGTGAGCAGCAACTTGCAACAGCAACGTATTCAGCTTCACATGTTGATAGAGCAACAGACGTCTGCTTCTTAGACTGCCAGGTGACTAACCGTCTTCCAAAGAACTGACAACCCGCTGATGTTGACTTGTAATTCATCTTGCAACCACCGTACTCCGAGTCACTATACGCTGTAAGCTTAAAATCATCATCATCAGGATACCACAACCCAAGTGTTGGAGTACCTTTCAGATAACGAAATGTCCTTTTAACCCCGATGAGATGATTTACTTTTGGTGTAGCCAGATATCTGGAACAGAGACACGTGGCATACATGATATCAGGACGAGAAGCTGTGAGGTACATAAGAGATCCAATCATTCCTCGGTACATAGTGGTATCTACCAGATCACCATTTTTGTCGGGTGCCACATCATGGTTTGTGGCAAGTGGAGTTCCAACAACAGCTGTATTCTTCATGTCAAACCAACTAAGAATGTCTCCTACATATTTTGTCTGATGCAGGAAGATTCCTTTGGGTGTCTGATCCACCTGTAACCCAAGAAAGAACTTCATTTCTTCCACGGCACTCATTTCAAACAGCTTTTATCACAAATTCGAATTCCTTACATAAAGCTTCATTTTTTGAACCGAAGATGATGTGATCCACGTAAATCTAAACCATGTAGAACAACATCAGCATGGTCCATTCGCATGACCTATCACATGGATAAGTTAAACATACTTCTAAGTTCTTATTGACTTAGAACCATGTAGAACAACATCAAACCTATATACTTAGTTCATACACATGCAACACATTCAATATACTGATTTCATGACATAATCAGACATAAATTAACATCACAACGCACTTCATATATCATTCATTTAATTCATTACATCGATTACATACATGCAAGACAAGAAAGACTTTTACATTTCAGAACATAAACTAAGTACATCAATATGTATCAACATAGTTGATACTGGTAACTTCGATTACTTTATCAACTCACCGACTCAAGTTCCAAACTTCAATCCACATTCTTCTAACCTACTGCATCCGCCCTCCAACTTGAACCCAACAAATCTAGATGTAAATGTTCAATGTGATGAGATTCCAACATCTCGTATTCATAAGAATCATCCAACATCACAGATTATTGGTCTATTGAATGAGAGAACAACAAGGAGTAAATCAGAACAAGCAAACCTGTTCTTATACTCTTGTTTTCTTTCTTAAATTGTTTTTAAAGACGTTACCGAAGCGTTAAAGGACAATGGTTGGATTAAAGCCATGCAAGAAGAATTACTTCCATTTCACAAACAAGAAGTGTGGAATTTGGTGGAATTACCTGAAGGAGAAAAAGCAATACGAACAAAATGATTGTTTAGAAATAAAACTGATGATAGATGGATAGTCATAAGAAATAAGGTGAGACTAGTTGGACAAGGATACACACAAGAAGAAGGAATTGACTATGATGAAGTATTTGCTCTAGTTGCAAGACTCGAATCCATTTGTGTCTTCCTGGCTTATGCATCATTCATGCAGTTCAAGGTGTATCAAATGGATGTCAAAGGTGTATTCTTGTACGGTCCAATCACTGATGATGTGTACGTGAAGCAACCTCCGGGCTTTGAGGATTTCGAATTTCCACATCGAGTGTACAAGCTTCGCAAAGCTTTGTATGGACTTCATCAAGCACCTAGAATCTAGTATGAGACATTGTCACAACACTTTGTCCAACATGGATACACAGGATGGAAAATCGATCCAACTTTATTCATAAAGAAAGATAATGATGATCTCTTATGTGTGCAAGTGTACATTGATGATATCATATTTGATTCTACTAGTCCAAAATTGTTCAATGAGTTTTAAGAAATCATGAAGTCTCGTTTCGATATGAGTTCTATGGGAGAAATCAAGAGAAGTTTGCTGACAAACTCTTGAAGAAATTCAAAATGCAAGATTGTCAGTCCATAAGAACTCCAGCTGACGTAAACACCAAGATTGAGTCTGATCCCAAAGGAAAATCAGTTGACCAACCATTATACAGATCTATGATTGGTTCTTTGATGTATCGTACTGCATCAAGACCAGACATAATGTATGTTGTTTATGTCTGTTCCAGGTATTAATCAGAGTCGAAAGAATCCCACTTAATTGATGTCAAGAGGATATTCAGGTATCTCAAAGGTACACCAGCTCTAGGGCTTTGGTATCCTTACGAGGGAAACTTTGAGCTACATGGATATACATATAGTGATTATGGTGGATGCTACCAAGATAGAAAATCTACAATGGTTGGTTATTAGTTTCTTGGTCCCCGATTAGTCTCGTGGCAATGCAAGAAACAAACGAATGTCTCTGTTTCAACTGCAGAAGTTGAGTACATAGCTGCATCAGCAGGATGTTCTCTTGGTTGCAAAAGCAACTGCTGGATTATGGGTTCAATTTTCTTAAGACACCTATTTACATTGATAACATTGCTTCTATGTTCATTTCAGCTAATCTAGTCCAAAATTCAAAAACAAAACATATCGAAATTCGATATCATTTTCTCAGAGATAACTCTGAAAAAGGTTTAATCATTTTAATTCAAATTGCAACTGAAAAACAGTTGGCAGATCTATTTACTAAAGCCTTCCTACCAGAACGGTTTGAGTACTTAGTGGATTCAATTGGTTTTTTTAACCATGCGTAAACTTGGTTTCTAAGTTCTTATTTCAGTTCTTTGAATCCTATCATGATCAAAACCCTCCCTAAAACAAAAGGTCATCATAAGTGAACCTAACAAAGTTATTTGCCTGATTGTAGTTTGTGTGTGTGTGTGTGTTTTCTTTTGTAGAAAAACAAAATACAAAAGTAGAAAACTCAAAAATTAAAGATAAAAAAATATAAAAACAAAATCTCCAAAAATAGAGTTTTTCTTTATTTGTTATTTCATTTTTAGGAATGAATCTGTTTTTGCAACATGTGAGAAATGATAGTATGTTAGTGAGATCAGTTGCATACTTCACTCGCTAATAAAGTCTGATATGATCAAATATGATGTGTAGACAATATCATGCTAGTATACAGAAAAAGAAATTCTTGTGATTAAATAAAATCAACTATGCTTGTATGTGTGTTCATTTGAGTACTTTTGAGTTGTGTTAGCTTATTAGATTGATTGCTTGTTTAGTTACAACACTCACACCTGATGGTGATGTGATATGACTAATCATGTGATCTGTTACAAGCATCATATCACTTCTTTGTTATGAGTCATCATAGACCTGAAGTGCTGAGATATCCTCTGTTGTAAGTGATTACAAACCTGGATATTCTCCTTTGATGCAAAAGATGAAAATGTGCACAATCCATTCAAATGGATAGTTAGAGTTGATCAAATGGTTATCCATGATCATTCTCTGTTAACTAAGTAACATGAACTCTGATTATGCATATTTGTCAGGTAATAAGTTGAGAATGTGTGCTTACTTGCATGTCTTGATGATAGTGGATCTCTCTAAGTCTTTTTATAAGTCACATCATGTCATATCTAACTCTACCCTAATCAATCCAAGAATTGAAAAAGTAAGTGAGCTGATCCTTTTTGTCAAAAACACTCATCTTCTGTCCTTAGATCTTGTGTCTCCTTTGCTGTGAAATCACTGACCTGGAACACACTTGATCAGGATTTATTTATTGTCCATGACTATTCACACTTTATTTTATTTTAATGTGCTGATCTTCACTGATATGATCTCACTGTAGAAAATGATTCTATTGTAAATATTAGATTTTGATTCTGCTTTAATTTTGATTTTATGCATGTTTTATGTGTGCAGGCAATTTAACAATGATAAGTGTGATCTTATTGTGTTACCTTGGGAAACTTTTAAGTTTATAAAACTTAAAAGTTTAAGGGGAGTAAAAAATGTAAGAGTTTTCTCAGAAAATCAAAATTAAAATGTTGAATGGAAAGGATGATGCTATATGTTCAAAGTATGTGTGTGTTTGATAATGTAAAATTTTCATAATGATAATATGAACCTATATAAATTTGCAAGTGGAAAAGCTTCTTACAAATGTTGAAAACAAGACAACTTATTAATTTTGAGACTAAAATGAAGGGAAAATTATTTTTTAAAATTTAAATTAAAATAAAAGGGGTTAGAATGTCAAAAATGAAAATTGAGGGTCAAAAATGTAATTTTTGTGGGAAAATTCAAAATCCTGAAAATTCTTTGAATGTTAGTACGTGAACAGTGCTAATAAGTCTAAACAGTGTTCAGATGAAAGATGTGAAAAATGTAAGTGTTTTGAACCTCATACGTCTAAACAGTGACCATAAGTCCATTTAGGTGTATGATGAGATTTTAGAATTTTTACTAGTGTTTAGGCGGTTCTCATAAACCCATGCGCCTGAATAGTTGTCAACCATCTGAGAAATTGGGTAAACTTGGTGAAGTGTTAGACGGTTCAATAGTCCCATGCGTCTACACAGTACAAGACGGTTTGGGTAAAATTGACCAAGTGTTGGACGTTTCTATAGATACATGCGGCTGAAATAGTTGTCATGCGTCTAACCCCAAACGCCCAAACAGTGCTCATGCGTCTAAAATTTTACACTTAGTATATAAAGAACACTTCTCATTTTTTCACTCATTCACAAACTTAGACCCTTTAACACAGTCGAATCCTTTTTCACCCATTTCACTCAAATTGTCATTTGTTTCTGAAAATTCTTATTCGATAGTGTATATATGTGATTTACGAATGTAAGTTCACTGAATAAATCATTCATTTCAAGTTTTAGATTCAAAATAGGTAAGACGGTTCTAGTATGTTCAGACGTTTGGAACCCTAAAACTTGAAAATTTCAAAAATGATGAATCAAAATGAATCTAAGAACTTAAATTAATCACATATTGTTGATGTACACTGAATTTCGAACATTTTGACATATAAAACTGTTGTTTTCCTGAACATTGATTTCATGGGGTTCATCTTCGTTCGAATTAAAAAGATGAACAGTTCAAAAAAAATTGAAAATATTTTTTTAATAAAAATTTGATTAAATAATTCATAAGAAGTTAATTGAATAATAACTTTGATCAATGATAAGTGAATTAATGTGTTTTGAAACAATGATACAACAAAGTGTATTTAATATGATTTTGACAGAATTTTAAATAATTCTAGAAAATGATTAAGTACACTTGATGTTAAATAAAAACTAAGTGTTTTAAAACATAATAATTCCTTAATATTAATACAATGTTTAATACAATCAAATCATTTCAAATTCTTCAAAATATATAAATTTGTGTGTTTGTTTTTGCAGATGGCTGAACTAAAATTTGAGCCAAAGCAGAATGTAGCTAGTTTCTTAGATGAAGAAAATAGAGAGGCCACTGGCTAAGAAGAAATGATTAGATTCTTGCTAAGGACTAAAAATGTATATGCCATGTGTGCAAGGCCCATGATCCATCTGATCAAAAGATTCCGGAGAACAGCAGAGATTGAAAGAGATGAGAATGGAAATAAAGTTGTAAGAGCATTTATTACTAATGATAGAATGCTTGAAGTATCTAAGCAAGCAATAAGGATAGCTCTTAGACTGGGGGAGAATGACCCTGAAGATTTATCAGAGAATACATTCAATGAATGTAGGGATGTATTTATGCAGATGGGTCACCCTGACCATTTCCCCAAGAAGCAATTCCTTAGGGCCAGGGTGTATAACCACTGGAAATTACTCTGCTATATCTTTCAACAATGCATGTCCAAGAGAAGTGCTGGTTGGGATTCATTCCTAGTGGACATTGCATCCCCCATTATAGCCTTAGCCACCAATAGAAGATTCAATATGGCTAAGTGGATCATGAATGGACTTATCTTCAACTTAGAGAGAGGAAGGAGAAACAAATACTTGATGTATCCAAGGTTTCTTCAGCTGCTTATTAATGAAGATCATCCCGATTTATATGTTGATGGAGTTGAAGGTGATAAACTGCAGTTGGAACATATGTTTGAAGTGGTTTACAAAAGACTTGCAGTTATCACAGGTGCTCCAAACATTCCTCTTTTTGACTACATGAGAAATGTAGCAATGGATAATGTGGATATCAACCAACAACACTTCCATTTATCTGAAGATGAGCCAATAAATCCAAATTATCTTATTGAAGATGTTGTTGATGAGATGGTTGATGATGAAGATGAAGATAATGATGATGATGAAGCTACTAAAAGCTCATCAGATGAAGGTGATGATAATGATGATGATGATGATGGTGATGATAGTGCAAGTTAAGCACATCAATCAGTTAGTAGTCAAAGGAATGCTTCTGATCATGCTACTGAGACTCAAGATTTGGGTGTAGGAAAATCTAGTGATGTTATTCATGATGAATCTTTGAATGAAGCACAAGATGATGTTAATGTCCAAGATGAAGATACTGTGCATGAAGAAGATGTTCAAAATCAAACTTTTGATTTTGATTTTATGGAAACAATACTTTCTAAGCCTGCTTTTCAAGGCACGTCTCATGGATAATCTGAAGATATGCCAGTCATTATAGCACAAAATGTGTCTGCACAGACTGATGACATTTTAGATGTTGATGAGCTGGAAAAATTAAAAGAAGAAAATCTTGCACAAGAAAGAATAATAGATGAATTGAAAGCTGAACATGAAAAACTGAAAGAGAAAAACATGTCTCTTGAAAATGAAATGAATATGTTGAAAGAAGAGAATGAAAAGCTAAAATAAGAATGTCAAAGCAAAGATGAAAAACTGCTTGTGTTTGCAAAAGACAAAGAAGATGTCATTAAGAACTTTGAAGTTATGATCAGAGACTATGATCTTCCTGAAGAGAAATTCAAGAAATTATCTGAAGAGAATGACATGTTTAAAGATGAGTTGAGCAAGTGAAAGGAGTCTCAAAAGCCTAACTCTCCAGATATTATGGTTGTATCTGAGATGACTCCTATTGATGTTAAAAGAACTTCTACGATGGAGAAAGGAAAGAGGAAAATATATGATATAGAGGATCTAGTTGTACCTGAATCTTGTACAAAAATGCAAAGAATAGAAGAAGTTGGTGAGGATGAAGTGCATGAAGAACAAGAACAAACGACTCAAGAGAAAATTGGTGCTCTAGAAGATATAGAAGATGAGTACAGTGATGATTGGTACGATGAAGTACTAGATGATGAGGATATTGATGAAGCACAATTTGAAACAACATTCTCTCCACTTGAGCCAATTCAAGAACAGGGTGAAATACCTTTAGACTTTGAAGATAGATATAACTATCTTGTTCGGACGAAGTACAACCGTGTATTTTTGGATAGGGTGACGGTTTCTCAAATTAATGACGAATATGAGAAATGTATTGCAGCTGAGTTAGTCACTCCAATCAATCCAAATGAGGTAGTTGTAGAACATGGTGAGTACAATAGAGCACAAGTGAGCATAAACATTAAGGAAGTACCTAGATCTGAGCTGCATGACCCTGACCCTGATGAAATGAGTATACCAGCTTTAAGATCTTGGTTGCAGGCATGAAATTATCCTTGGAAAATATTAAAAAGACTTCAATCTCTCTCGTTAAGGAATCTTGCCAGAAGCTTTCAGCAAACTGAAAAGCAGTCAAATAAAATGATCGTTCTTGATACTGACAATCCTCAATATTTGGATATTACAAAAAGGAGAAGGATTTTAAAGCCTCGAGAGATCAAGAAAATGGCTCAAAAGTCTAGTGCTCATGAAAGTAGAAGAGAGCTGATCAAGATGTTTTCTGGTCCAGAGAAACAAGCTTATAAAACTTCTTCTTAACAGAAACAATTATTTGATAGTGCTAGATCTACTGGTGATTTGGTTAAAAATGTTTTGCAAAAAGGACAATCAGTTGCAGAACTTCTGAATGCAATGATTGCTCCAGACTTTACTAACCAAGTCAAGATTATCACATGGAAGTATGATGAAGTTTTTGATGCATTTTTGATAAAAAGAGTAAATGTTGTATGTGATGTTTATCATTTTTACTCTAGCATCATTAAGCTTCCATGCAAGATCTGAAAGAGTTCAACAAACTACCACTTATCAATCCATATGGATCTAAAAGAGGTGATATGTTTGTTGAACTTTTGAGAAGAGGCATATCGAGAGTAACTAATTTCCTTCAAACTAGATGTGATCAAGAAGATAAGGAATACTTTGCTTTGTTGAAGAAGAACAAAAGGATAAAGGGTTTACAGTCTGAGGAAGAACATCTCTTGGTTGAATTTTGCAACCAATACTTTGTAAAAGTTACAACTCCAGGATTAAAAGTGATTGATGGTACCCAAAAGTCCAAACCAATACTTCGATGGTTTTATAACACGGAGACGTTTGAGCTTAAGTTGGTTCGAAATCTCGAACAATGGCATGAGGAAATTATCACACTCTTTGGTGCATTTGAGCTCAAATTGCTTCATCCGAGTTATATTTCATTTCTCTCGGTACAAAAGTTTGAAAAAGTATCTCCTGAAATTGCTGAGCAAGACAAGAAGTATTTTCTTTCCATCATTAACGTGATGAATGCAGCTATGGAAAGAATTTCTCTGAGAAAAGCTCTTGCTTATACAAACATAGTGAAGAAGGACATTAAAGATATAGAGTTCATGCGGATTTCAAGAAAAGGTGTATTAAATGTATGCTCGAAGGAAAGTTCAAAACCCATCGAGTTATACGGCAATATTGACATTACTGGTTTGTCAAAAGACACCTTAGAAAGAATGAGTTAGATGGAGATTAAAACGAATGAATCAAGACATGAATAGGGCATTCTTGCTAGCAAGTTCAAGTCTGCAATAGCAAATGCCTTAAAGGGTCAAGAGTTATTCAAGAAGAAACCAATGTTTAAAGTTAAAGAAGAACCAGAAGATTACTTTGAAGATTGAAGATGGATGCATAGGAAGAGAGAAGACTGAAGCTAAGAAGACTAGAGAAATTAGAAGACTGAAGACTGAAGATCAAGTGAAGATTAGAAAATGAAGACAAGAGAAGAACAAGCCAACAAGACTAAAGATTTTGATGAAAGAAGACAATGTCAATCTTAGGGGGAGTATTGTTAGTACTTTTATAAAAATTATCATTTTGTCTTTATGTGTCTTTTTTATGTTTTTGTCATAGTATAGGGACTAGTATTGTTATTAGTTAGTCTCTTTGTTTATTGATAGCATATATAGCTTAGACATAGGTACGTTAGATAGACATGTACGAATCTGCTATTTACACATTGTCATTGTCTTTGCTATTATCAATAAACTATATGAATTTTGTTGATATTGTGCTTTGATTTGATTACTTTGTTTGTATTTTATTGAATTGTTCACTAATATCATCATAGATCTATACATTTGATCCTATCAAATAATAAAATGTTTTTAACCATGTAGTCTTTTTATTTGTACGTTTGTTTTGATCTCTATTTTTCTTATTTACAAACCTAATAACAATATTAATATCAATATCACCAAAGTAGATGTTTACCATAAAAAAATAATTGGATATGGCATATTTAAATTTAATGACTTTTTATTTCACATTTGAGACCCCTCAAGTCAACTCACTATTATAGTAGGTTAATTGAGACCATTTGACGTAAAGCATAAAACACTCAGCAATAGGACACAAATGTAGGGTTTATTCTAATAATTACATTTTAAATTCTTTGATGTTTTGTAAATTATCGAATTTGCTATACTTTTTCATAGGTTCATTATTGGCTTCAAGTTTTATTATATTTATTTTACATCAATTGTCTTCAGCTTATCTTTATTTGAGAGTTTATTTTTATTTTTTCAGCACACTTGCATTTATGCTATTCGAATCCAAAAGAAATGCAATAGATTTTACAGCTTAAAGGTGAATGGTATTTTATGAGCTTATATAGATTAGTTGAACGTAATTTCCTTGACTTTTAATAAGTGTGATGTGACATCCGGTGATTTTCCGTTATCAAACTCCGTTAGTTCCGTTAAGTTTTACGTACACGCGTCGTAAGCACACACTAGTTGTCGTTTGATGTTGGTGACTTAATAATAATTAATAATGTTAATTTAATAATAATCTAGTGGATTAAATGATTATTGTGTTATGCTTATGTGTTTACGCGATTTAAAGACTATTTGGTAATTTTATCGCGTAATGCGGAAGCGCGTGTGTTAATTCGTATGTCTTGTGTTTTTTACAAAATAAAATATCTAAGGGTTACCATTAGTTTATATGTTTATATTGTTAAGTTAAAAACACATTACAAAGAGTTAAAAACTTAATTTTTAAAAAATACAAAGTGCAAGTTTTAGAGGGGGTATACTTGTAAATTTGTTAAAATAAAACACCCCAAACCCCCACCCAAACACCCATCGACCTCAGACTAGAACCATCAATTAGTCATGGTTTTGATCGATTTCAAGCACTAGAACGCGATTTGGACCTTCCTTAACAAGTATACACGTGAATT
>BJCN01323089.1:2403-12807 GCA_018326445.1 Flaveria brownii
CATGCTAATTTCACTGAAGAGAAATGTAGTTTCGTAGAAAAAGATAATTTCGCAGAGCTAGTTTCACAGAAACTAGTTTCGCTGAGGAAATGGTGAATTCGCTGGCAATTTCGGCAGCAATTTCGCTAGCTGGAAGCAATAAATTGCTTAGTTTCGCTGAGAGTTTTGCAGGAAACAAGCTTAAACTTTCGTTCAGGGTACTTTCGATAGCAATTTTGCTTGAAATGAGACACAAGCACAGTTGAACTTTCGTTCAGAATTTCTACTTTTGCAGAAAAGCTGTGAACAACTACAAGTGTGAAACAATTGTAGTTTCGCTGGAAGAAAATGTCAGTTTCGCAGAAAGAACTCTAGTTTCGCTGGAAGAATCTAAAAACCCTTTAAACCCCGAAAACAACCTGAAATCACCCAAATCTTAATGGATTTGAGATCTGATGATTCACAGATCTTTCCCAACCAAAAGCAAGCAAAATTCAATCAACTTCCATATCAAATACACTCAAATTTGATCTAGAATTGAAGAAATAGTGGTATTGAACAAAAACAACCAAAAACCGCAAACAATCAAGAGCACTAAGTCTCTTATACCATTTTATTGGTCCATATGATCGATTATCAGTACAAATGAAGGTTTGAATCATTCAATACCAGAAACAACAACACACATAATGATTTAGATGAACAATAATGACCAAAATGTATTCAAATATATTCCATAAAGCAACAACACAATTAGAAGAAGTTAAGCTCAATGTATATCAGTGAATAACACCTTACAAATGACTCTTGCAACACAAATAGTAGATTAGGGTTTTTGCAAGGATGACAAACAAAGAACAAGATAATTTCTATTTATAGCAGTCTTAGTTTCACAGATAGTTTCACTGACTGCGAAACTGTGCTGCCAAAACTATAGTTTCACCCTACAGAAACAACAGTTTCATCGGGTAAACTAGACAGCTGACCGTGAGCGAAAGTACAGTTTCGCTCAAAGTTTCGCTGGACTACAAAATATCATAAACTGAACTAATCAACTTACAAAAGTAAACTAACATTAATCCTATTATGTAGAAATATACACATAAACTAATCTAAGGTGAGTCCAACCTATACTTGATCTTCAGTTGCAAAGCTCGCACTCGCCTACGCTTAGCTGTTTCTTTCAGGCTTAGGGCATCGACAACCACGTTTGCCTTCCCCGGTTGATACTTGATAGTGCAATCATAGTCCTTCAATAACTCGATCCAGCGCCGTTGCCTCATATTTAGTTGCTTCTACTTAAATATATGTTGAAGACTCTTATGGTCGGTGTAGGTAGTGCATTTGGTACCGTATAAGTAATGTCTCTAGATCTTCAAATCAAAAACCAATGCACCTAGTTCCATGTCATGGGTGGTACAGTTCTTCTCATGCACCTACAGTTGTCTCGAGGCGTAGGCTATCACCTTGTCTCGCAGCATCAAGACACAACCCAGTCTCTGAATGGATGTATCACAGTACACCATGAAATCATCTGTTCCTTCTGGTAGTGCCAGTATTGGCGCACTGCAGTGAGGGGTTGAGCAATCTTGGAAAATCCCTCAATGAAGCGTCGATCGTATCCTGCCAATCCAAGGAATTGACATATCTCATTAGGAATTTTAGGAACCGTCCAATTCTTAATTGCTTACACCTTTGTAGGATCTACATGGATTCCTTTCTCGTTCACAATATGACCTAAAAACTATACCTTACGTATCCAGAAGTCACACTTAGAGAATTTAGCATATAGCTGCTCCTTCTTCAATAGTTCTAAGATCAATCGTAGGTGGACTTTGTATTGCTCCTTGGTCTTGGAATAGATCGATATGTCATCAATAAACACAATTTCAAACTAATCAAGATAGGGTTTGCACATGCGGTTCATGAGGTCCATAAACACCGCTGGTGCATTAGTCAACCCGAACGACATGGCCAAGAATTTATAATGGCTAGAGCGAGTCTTGAATGCCATCTTTGAGATTCTTCCTCTCGGACTCAAAGATATGATAGTCCAATCTTAAATCAATCTAGAATAGTAACTAGATCCCTGAAGTTAATCAAACAGATCATCAATATGAGGTATGGGGTACCGGTTCTTGACTGTGACCTTGTTCAACTCCGTGTAGTCAATGCACATCCAAAAGGTGTCATCCTTCTTCTTAACAAAAAGGATAGGGGCTCCCCAAGGTGATGAGATAGGTCGGATAAAGCCTTTATCTAATAGCTCCTAAAGTTGTGCTGACAACTCCTGTAACTCATTTGGTGCCAATCAATAAGGTGCTCTAGCGATTGTGGCTGCACCAGGATTTAACTCAATCTAGAATTCCACTTTACGATAAGGTGGTAATCTAGGCAGATCCTCTGGAAATACCTCTGGAAAATCACGTACCACTGGAATATCCTCCATCTTCCTTTCCTCTTATTGTTTGTCGGTCACCAAGGACAGTATAGCCAGTTGACCTTTACATAGCATTTTCTGAGCTTTCATGATTGATATGATGCCTATCAAAACACAACTCCTTTCGCCATTGACCGAAAGAATTGCGCCATCCTTAAGATGAATACGTACAATCTTCTCATGGCACACTACCTCTGCCTGCTTTCTGGATAGCGAATCCATTCCCACACCCACATGAAAGTTCTCGAGTGTAATACACATAAGATCTATGTCAAAAATGTGTCCGACCAGTTCTATCTTACAATCCTTGTGAACGTGCGTGATGTGGATTTGTTTACCATTAGCTAACTCTACGATATACGTGGTATCAAAGGTAGAAGGTATATCGTTCATAAGACTACTGAATTTAGTAGAAAGAAAACTCCTATCGACTCTGGTGTCAAATAATACAGTAGAAAAATGACCATTAACTTGAAATTTGCCAGTAACAGTAGTAGGGTCGTTTAAAGGCTCAACTGAACTCATAACGAAGGCTCTTCCCTTAGCTCCACCATTATTGCCACCGTTGTTTCCACCATTCCCCGCATTGTTGTTGTTGTTCCCGCTGTTTCCCATATCATTGCCATTTTTCTTTAGCTATGGGCAATTTCTCTTGTAGTGTCCTTCTTTCCTACAATCAAAACAACCCTTAGGAGTCTCCTGAGGTTGCTAGGGCTTTTTCATCATCTCACCATGACAATCCTTCACTGTGTGTCCTAACTTTCCACACCTTTGACATTTGAAGTTATCACACCTGCCGGTATGATGGTAGTTGCAATGGTTACACTTAGGATACCTTCCTATGTATCCCCCTTGTCCTTGGTTGGCAGTGGAAGTCTAATTGAAACCTCGGTTGTTGTCAAACTTCCTCGATTGTTGTTGCTGTTAGTTTCCGGATGTTGATCCCGTGCTGCTTGAACCATCGTACTTACGTTTGTGGTTCGGTTCACCCGTCACTGGTACACTAGCCGCCGCACCCTGTTTTGGCAGTTTACCTTGTTCCACTGCCTGGTCGATCAACTTATGAGCCAATGTAATCGCTTGCTAAATGGTAGTGGGATTAGAGGCAGTGACCATGCTTTGGATTTCAGGAACCAAACCATGCAGATATAACTCTATTCTTTTATGCATTGGGATCACCATCTCGGGGCATAAAGTTTCCAGCTCATGAGACCTAGTAGTATAGGCCTCAATCTTAGGACCTTGCATCTTCAGCTGCCACAGCTCCATTTCCAGCTTTTGCACCTCATCCCGAGGGCAATACCCCTCATTCATGATTGTCTTAAACTCATCCTCAAAGTCTCGTCCCAGCCTATCCTACGAGGCCACCATAGCAGCTATAGCTCTAATAGGGGTACAAGGTAGAGGTAATAACTCATGGTCTCTACTCAAAAGAGGAAAGGTATATAGAACGTGCTCCTGCTCCAATATCTGGATGAGTGTGGTGCGATACCATGCCTAATTATAAGGATCAAACATGTCTCGGTCGATCACGGGTTTACCAAGGTGATACATGCCAGACATATATATAGGTGGTCGAGATCTAGTGTCCTTAGTATGAGTAGAATCAGTAGGAACCTCAGGTTCTTTTCCCGACCTATGTCGTGTAGGGGTTGAAGATGAGAATAGCATATGCCTGACCCGGGCGTACTCCTACGGCAGCTGTAAACCTCGACCTAAGAATAGCATACTAAAAGAGTCAACACAATGGTCGGTGAGTTTAAGAGTTCACGTTTAACACAAGTAGTGACAGTTATAAAACATAATAGGTGCATTGAACTATATAGCTAATCTAAATTCACAAGTAATAGCAATAGTGATTTTGCAATCGAAGCTGACATGTGTTTCATTTGTTTGCCTCCTATCACAACCTACCAAGTTGTGATGATGTTTGTGTTTTGTACAATATTGCACCCGTTTGACCTCGAGTCGCACGGGTGGGGATTGTCAGGCCCAGTAGTACTACCCAGCATTTCCCGCTGGTTACCAATATTAACGATCCGAAAGTATGAGGACTTTCAAGGTAAATTACATTAAACTATACACAACTTACAACAGTAATGCATTTGTAAAACAAGTATGCTATCTCCCCCAAAAGAGAGAGTGTATAAAAACTGGGGAATGAACTCACCTGGTGCATAATGAACGATAATAAAAGCTGACAATGAGTAGAAAGACAACCTTCAGAGGTTACCTAGAACACACAAGTACATAAGTACGTGTCCTCAGAAAACTTAACAACCCTAGGTGCTCAATAAACACGTTGACCCAAAGGTTTAAGAAAACAAGACTCATTTGACCTAGTTGACCCGTTTGACCCGTTGATGACATATTAGTTTAATTCCCATTTAATCACGTGTAGAAATGTATCATACATGATAATCATACAAGTCATCAACGTATATCCCATCATCAATTCTAGTTCTAACTAAATGCTTACACTACTTCAGTTTAGCTTAATCACATTGATCACTAGTTTCATACAAAATAACATTCATAGCAATGATCAATTCCAATCTAAATCATAACTTCCTAATAACAGACAATAATCCATGTTGTACATTCCAAGTCACATTAACAACATCATCCATCATACACACATTTGGTAGAAAACATCATGCTGGTATTCATGCATATTTCCCAAGCAACCTAGATTCTTCTAACTAGTTCATGAACCATCCAAACAACCCAATTAACACAATCCAACACATTCTACATCATCAATAGGCATCGTAACATGACCTAGTATCATAAACATGTCCAATTTACAATATCCAATGATCTTTCAAATTAAAGTTTCACTTTTGGGAAAGTAATATCCCAATGTCCATTAAACACTCAATTCTTTCATGAATTCATCAACAACATACCTAATCAAGCCCATACTAACATCTAGACATGACCAACATCATCAAATCATCATAATCCACAAATCTCATATTCAAAAGTTTCTACTTTTAGCAAGATATGTACTACATGATCAATTCTTGGATTTCTAGCATTATAATCATCATCACAACATTCATAAAACATTATTAACATACTAGCATCCTCAATTCATCAACAAATCATCAAGTTCATGAAATAAAGTTACTATTAATAGTAACGTGCAAACAACACATCAAAATCACAAATTTCTTGCACAATCTACATAAACTAGCATCACTACAACTTAACTAACATCACATGATCATCAAATCATCATCAATTTCATATTTTCATCACCAATTTTGAATTAGGGTTCACCAATATCAAAAACCATGAAAATCTTGTTAGAAACTCACCTTAAAACGTACAAGGAAGATGATTAACACTACCTAACACTTGAAACCAACCAAAATCAGAGCTTGGTGATTGTTCTTGATCAAAAATCTGAATTGGTGAAGGGATGGGGAGATCGACCGCAACTTGGGGGCTAGGGGGGACTAGGGTTTTAAGTTTTGTTAAGTTTTAGTTTAGGATAATTACCACTTAACCCCCTATCTTCGTATTTTATAAAAATAAATCTTTGTAATACTTTTTAAATAGTTTTAACTATAAAATATAATTATTATTAGTCAATAATAATAATAATATACATTCTCAACCAATCAAAAACACATGAAATATATACTACACGTAGTCACGTTATCATATAAAATTTACAAATAAATTTTTAAATCTATAAATTCATAAATCGCATAAACCCAGACTAATAATCAACATTATTAGTTAAATGATTATCTAATTATCATATATAATTGTTATTAGGTCAACAACGTTCAACGGCAACTAGTGTGTGCTCACGACAAGTGTATGCAAGACCTAACGAAACTAATGGAGTTTGGTAATGAAAAATTACTGGATGTCATATTATCCACATGTTGAATGAAATTTCATCCCGAAAATTGGGTTACATGGTTGAGTTACATCACTGGTCTATTGCATTATCATAAGAAAGAAATCGAAATCAAATGAGTTTTGGGTGAGTTATGACATTATTCGCATGTTGAAAGAAATTTCGTCCCGAAATTTAATCATTACCTTCACCGATGGTCATTGTTTCGAACAGATGAGGATAGTTGAGCTTCATCTGATCCTCGTGTTCCCACGTGAACTCCGTTCCATGTTTTGAGTTCTAGCGAACCTTGACGATAGGGATTTTGCTTTGTTTCAAGGTCTTGACCTCTCGGTCCATTACCTTAAGCGGTTCCTCAATGAATCGTAGTTGTTCGTCCACTTGCACTTCCTCAAGAGGTACAATTAAAGTCTCGTCAGCTAAACATTACTTCAAATTCAAGACATGGAACACATCATGAATTCCACTCAATGAATCGGGTAGCCTTATTCGGTATGCCACCGGGCCAATTCTGTCGATGATCTTGAATGATCCAACATATCATGGGTTAAGTTTCCCTCGTTTCCCAAAACAAATTACGCCTTTCCATGGTGAGACCTTTAACAAGACTTTATCGCCGACTTGAAACTCCAAGGGTTTCCTTTGTTTATCCATGTAGCTCTTATGTCTCTCTCTGGCTGTTGCCATACGGTTTTTCATTTGTACTATCTTCTTAGTGGTCGCATGTACCAATTTAGGGCCAGTCAATTGACTATCATCAATTTCTACCCAACAAACTGGTGACCTACATTTCTTCCCGTACAACGCCTCAAACGGTGCCGCTTGAATACTAGTGTGATAGCTGTTGTTATAGAAATATTCCACCAAAGGTAAATGAACTTCCCAATTATTCCCAAAGTCAATTACACATGCTCGTAACATATGCTCCAGGGTCTGTATAGTGCACTCACTCTGTCCGTCAGTCTGAGGATGATATGCAGTACTCATGTCTAAGCGTGTGCCTAGAGATTTCTGTAGTGACTGTCAGAAATGAGAAGTGAAACAAGCATCATGATCAGAAATGATCGAGATTGGCACTCCATGCCGAGAGACTACTTCCTTCAGATAAATCCGAGTCAGGTTATCCATCTTATCCGTTTCTTTGATTGCCAAGAAGTGAGCAGACTTAGTCAACCTATCTATAATTACCCATATTGTGTCATAGCCACCAGGAGTCCTGGGTAATTTGGTAATGAAATCCATAGAAATCTGCTCCCACTTTCATGAAGGAATCTCGGGTTGTTTCAATAACCCAGATGGCTTTTGATACTCAACTTTCACCTTGGATCAGGTTAAACACTTGCTCACATAGGTAGCTGCATCTGCCTTCATGTTAGGCCACCAATAGTACGCCTTAAGGTCATGATACATTTTGTCTGAACCGGGATGTATTGAGTATTTTGATTTGTGCACCTCACTCATAACCAAATCCCTCAAATATCCATAGGCAGGTACCCAAAGTCTATTCATGAAGTAACAAATCCCATCCGCTTTCACCTCAAGCTGCTTATCCATCCCACGTAATGATTCAAACCTAATATTTTCTGCTTTTAAAGCTTTTGTCTATGCTTCCTTAAATTGTTCAGGCAGTTGAGTGCTAATAGTAAGCTGCTGTTGGTCCATATGATCGATTATCAGTACAAATGAAGGTTTGAATCGTTCAATACCAGCAATAACAACACACACAATGATTTAGATGAACAATAATGACCAAAATGTATTCAAATATAACCCATAAAGCAACAATACAATTAAAAGATGATAAGCTCAATGTATATCAGTGAATAACAGCTTACAAATGACTCTTGCAACACAAATACTCGATTAGGGTTTTTGCAAGGATGCCAAACAAAGAACAAGATCATTTCTATTTATAGCAGTCTTAGTTACGTAGACAGTTTCGCTAACTGTGAAACTGTGCTGCTGAAACTATAGTTTCTCCCGGCAGAGACAACAGTTTCACCAGGTAAACTAGACAGCTGACTGTGAGCGAAACTACAGTTTCACTCACAGTTTTGCTGGACTACAAAATATCATAAACTGAACTAATCAACTTACAAAAGTAAACTAACATTAATCCTATTACATAGAAATATACACATAAACTAATCTAAGGTGAGTCCAACCTATACTTGATCTTCAATACTCCCCCTAGGTTTGATCTCATCGACTTCTCTTGTCTTGATGTCTATATTCAGCTCCAGTATCCTCAGCTCCTGCATCTGATTTATCTTTCTCAGCACCTGCATTGTTCTTCTTGTGAGCTTCAGCAACTGATCCACTCTGGTCACCTCCTACTTCATCAGCTCCTTCGGGACGAGCACTAGCTTGTGCAAATTGGTTTGTCAAGTCAAGGATCTCCATGTTTAGATTATCATCAGCTCTCACCTTTTCTGCCGTCTCTCTCACCTCGGCTCTCACTCCTCTCACTTTGTTAGCCACAACCATAAATAGGCTTGCCTCTTTTCTCGTTTCCTCCCCTGCTCCTGCTTTAATATGGATCTCAGAAAGAACAAGCAGGTCTTCATCAGAGAATCCAAAAGCTCCATTAGATCAAAAAGTCTATATTCTATTCCATCCTGCACCCTGATCACCGCCTCCCCCGTATTGTTATCATAAAACCACTTCTCGAATCGTTGTAGTCGTTGGGGGGAGGGATTCGCTAGCCTAACTCTGTGTATAGTTTTTGGAGGTTTAACACTCAACAAAATCTTTCCCTTTCCCGTCTCCCAATCCTTGTCCTTCTTTGACCTTTTCCGCTCAGCCTTCATAAATCCGGAAGACTCAAAGTTATCGTTCAGTCCATTCTTTATCTCCCTCTCTAACACTTCGCCCTTTCACATAGGTCGGCATCAAGTAGAGGTAAAACTGCTCTCAGATCCCATCTAGGCAAGGTCTTAAAAGCCTTCCTGTTACGCAGATATGTGATACCTCCCCCTCTCCTCTTTATCATAAACATCTTGAGGCCAGAGTTGTATTTCCAACTGATGATCCTTTTTTCATCCTCCTTCTTGCTCAACCCTTCCATGTTTTGGAATAGGGGAGTCAGCTCCTCAGGCTCATTTTCTTCTCCATCTCTATCACGTCATTTTCATCATCCCCCTTCTGGAACACATAAGTCAGAGGTCTTTCATCCACCTCATAATATTTTGGTTCAGAGTCATAGTTTACCAGCTATTCATCATCTTCCTCCTTATCTACTAACCCCTTCTTAATAGTCTTCTCAGTAGCTTTAGTCTGTTTTGCTATTCTCTCCTCTCAGTAAAATCATCAAAGTTCATACCAACATCAACAAACCCATCCTCAATGACCTCCTCTACATGCTCCATATTCTCACCCTCTGTTCTTCGTTCTCACCCTCCTGTTTCTTCTGCTCCTGCACCCGATGTCCCTCTCCTGCCTTGGAAGATGTACCCATATTTAGAAATGGGTACTTGGAGGTATTAGTCAAATCATCTAACTCATGTTGAGTTAGCTGATTGGGCAGGGCGGCTGTAGGTTTGAACTGGTTCACCTCCTTAAGCAGTCTTTTGATCAATTTGTTTTGATCAATCAGCATCTTAGTCATACCCTCCATCATTTCATCCTTCTGCTTCTCCCTTATCTCCTAATTAATAAGCTTTGTCTTGATCATACTCAATTCATTGGAGAGAGATATGTTGAGGTTCCTGATTACATCCTCATCTAATCCTGCCCTTCCTTCAGTTTGTGAGGGCTCAATAAAGGTTTGATGTCTTTGTTTGGTCCTCCTCTTAGTTTCTCTAACATCTGCTTTCTTCTTACCCCTCTTCTCCTTCTCAGCCCTGGCGTCAGATGCCATCTCATGAACCTCATCTTCAAAAACATAATCCTTTTCCTTGGCATATCTCTTCCTTCTCTTTACAGCTTCAGTCTGTTTCTGTCTCGTCTCCTCAGCACGTTTGTCCTCAGACTCTATCACCCTCCTAATATATGCCCAACGTTCTGGATAATACATGTTCTCCCATAGAAGGGTGATCTTCCCAATAAACTCATTCCTGATTGCATAATAATCTCCAAAAATGCGTGTGTTCATCGACACTAATCTCTT
>BJCN01323116.1:7531-18982 GCA_018326445.1 Flaveria brownii
AGATTTAGTGTTTCTTCAAACATGTCATGGTCTTTCTAAGAATCATTGTTCACGTGGCGCACCTAATTGGCTGTTGCTTATCCTTTCTGCGAAAGGGATTTACGTGGAGTCCGTAGTTTTATTCAGCTACATAAGTTTTTCACTTTCTGGAACAGTCTTCATTTCTTTCCCACACCTAGTAAATGCCACTGACAATCATATCCTTAAAATGCTGAATAAACAAAAATGAATAGGGCCATTTAAAATTGATACAACTACAAGTAGGAAATTATTGGTGAGAAAGCATTAACGAAACCTATACCTTTTACTTGGAAAACTCTGGGTTCTGCACAATATTTCTGTATTTTTTTTATCCAGGAACGGAGTCGTAGTGTTTTATCATAATTTTCTGTCATGTTTGACATATCAGGCTGTTCTGGAAACTGTTGCTAGAGTCAAGTCGAAGAGAAATGAAAGCAAAGAAGAGAAGTATGTGCTGCTCATTGTATTAAGCTTTCTTTTTGTATACAAATCAGTATGCACAAATGTGATACATGTAGCTCTTATGATGTTTTCCATTTCTATTGCTCCTTGGTTATACTGAAGTAGTGAAGTCAATCCTAACATACATATGGTTTAATTTTACTTGTATATTAGGTCATTTCAACTTCATGATGTTTTCAATTTAGAAAATGAGAATGGTCCTGAAGATACACCAAGACTGATAGATAGCAATGTAATCTTCTATCATTTCAATCCTAGTGCTTATAATAATTGCTCTTTTCAGTTATTTGTTTGTTTGTGAATGTGTTTGATTGTGTGCACATGTGAAATATATATTCAATAGCAAGGAATTGATATCGTATTTTAATCTTACTCAGAACAATGTCTTTATCATGTCCAATCCCAAATCTAAGTATCCTGTTCTACAGTTAGACCTAAGGTATATCTTTCACTCTTACCCAATTAATATCTAAACTTTTCTACTTTTTTCTAAAATTTGGTAGCTAACGCCTATTTTTATATACTTTTTAACAGATTGATATCTGATTTGGTTGTTGTCATTGTTTCTGCAACCTGTGGTGGCATTGCATTTGCTTGTGCTGGGCAGCCGGTCTGGTCATTATTACATCATCTATCAATTAATCAGTATTTATTTCCTTTTCAAATTAGACTCATATTGAAACTTGGAGAATTTATCAATGGGATCCTCGTATTTTTAAAGACATATTAAGCGTAGAGTCCTTCTTTTCATAATCCTAACTCATGTCCATACATCAAACCATGCAGGTTATTACAGGGTATTTGCTAGCAGGATCCTTGATTGGACCAGGTGGACTTAGTTTCGTTAATGAGCTGGTTCAGGTATCATCTTCAGGATTGTTAATTTGTCATAACTTTTTGGATTAAATTACATTTTTCGTCACTTAATATTGTCAAAAATTACAAAATTCAATCTTGACAGGGCATATGTACAGTGCACGTCCCTGTTTTACTGTTTTGTTACGGTTTTGGTCATTTTACTCTGACAAGGGACCAAACCCGTAAATAAAGAAAGGACATGCGGTGTAATTATGTCACATCATGGACAGCTTTCATAAAATTTTAAGAAACTCCAAGGATGAAAATTTGCAATTTACTATAATTATTACGAGCATCCCTTTGTTCTCACAGGAATTTTGGCACTATGCTTCATGCTGATCTTAATCTCTTGTAGATATATAATTATGCAGGTTGAAACTGTTGCTCAGTTTGGTGTCATATTTCTTCTTTTTGCATTGGGGTTAGAGTTCTCAGCAGCAAAGGTCTCAACCTCATATTGGCACACACCGACAAAGAATCACATAACTTGCATAAAGAAAATAAATGTTTAAATTATATCTTTTCAATTTCTTTGTGTGTGTGACACACACTCATAATTAAGTTTTTACCTTTCTGTAATTGCAGCTTCGTGTTGTCAGAACAGTTGCTATCTTAGGAGGTTTTCTCCAGATATTTCTTTTTATGTGTTTGTCTGGACTAATTGCTGTGGTACGCGTCTCTTCTATAAATTTCTCTGTTCTTTCTAGGTTTCTATAATGCCAAACCAATATTTCTCTTTAGAATTAGTCTCATGTTAGGTGAATGCTCTTATGCTCATAATCATTGTTAAACCTCTTATTAATGGACATGGATAGTTATCATCCTCCTTTCTTTCATCAAACAACACAATGAATGGAACTATAGTAACAAAACATACTTAATTGTGATAATGTATGTACAGGCCACCCTAGCATACAACTTAATTAAGGCTACCTTTTTATTAATACTAGTTTATAAGCCACCCAAATATGTATCTTGTTTCATATAATACCAGGCTCAATCAAAAAATGCCAAATGACAAAAAGGCCCTTATTTTTCTTTTTTGAAAATGCTCTTAAGTATGCTTTGTTACTAAAGTTCCATTCATTGAGCTGTTTGATGAAAAGGAAGATGATAATTATCTATAATTATTTTTTTTTCTGGAAATGCTCATTTTCTGTTGAAATTTTTTAAAATACTATTGATATTATCTTCATCTTATCTTATATGAGCACATGATTTCTTTTGCAGTTATGTGGTGGTGAAGCTTCTGAAGGAGTATTTGTTGGGGCCTTTCTCTCCATGTCATCAACAGCAGTGGTAGTTGTATATGGCATAAATGAATTACTCAAGTCATTTATTGATTTTATTTAGAAGTGTTATACTACACAAGTTGCTTGCTAACAAATTTCTTTCCATATCATCCTCTTCTTGTCTACCTAACTTTTCCTTCATTAGTCTTTAATAATCATTCATGGACACCTTATTCTCAACTGAGATTAATCATCTATCCTTTTGAGTGATGCTGACACACCATTCATTGTCTTGGTATACCACAGGTTTTGAAGTTCTTGATGGAAAAGAATAGCATTAACACTCTCTATGGACAAGTTACTGTTGGTACCCTTATTTTGCAGGTGAATTTCTTTTTCCTTATTTTATTCCCTGAAGTGGTAGTATAAAAGGCAACCACTGAGGTGGCAGTGCATAGTTTTCCGACCCAATTATAAAATAGGGCTATTAAGGTTATGTTTTATCTTTAATAGATCAAACATGCAAAAAAGCCTAAAAAGAAACAGGCTAAATGGGTTAAAGTGAAAGTTCAACGTGTATTTCTAATGCATACAATCTACTAAATGTGTTTTTTCGTAACTTCTCTATGAAAAAAATGAAATAAGATATTCTTTGTAATGATATTTTTCACTCTTTTTTTTTTGGTTTGGTGGTGGGGGGGAGCTAGCCCTTTTGAAAGAGCTTCATAGATAGAGAACTAGCTGTCATGGACCCATCCTGTAAGCACCATGCGGCATTCGAGGACCAACCATTACTAATTTCGTCCTATGATGGACTCATCAGGGGAGTGGGCAAAATTCTTGACTAGTGGGGAACGAGAAGCACGCACACTTCTAGCACAAACCTTTTAGTAATCATTGAGACACTTCCAAAGGATATGCAAGAGTGACAAGGAACCCACATATTTAAGCACGTGTTTGAGCATATACTACCTTCAAACGTATGACCTGTCATGTTACTCTCATATTTCCTAAATAAGCTGCAAACCTTAATCCCCAAAAATGGGCCTTTTTTGATAATGCAATAAGCTATCCCTTTATGTCACTGAATTACGATCTACATTACTATTTTATTTCTTCACAAAAGTATTTTCCCTCTTTTGAAAGTTGATAGTTATTATAAGTAATTTTATCACTTTACCCCTGATTATCTTTATCATATTACATTTTACCGGTGTCTTACTATCTTAAGTGCATTAAGGGTAAAGTAGGCTTGTGTTAACTAAAAATTGTATCAATTGCAAAAATCTTAACTTTTTGTTTGTGGACAATAGTTTTGTGAGGGAGGGGGTTATTCTTTAAAAGATAATTATTTTTGGACAAAAGTGTTTTGGGTCAACCTTGTCTGATCCAGCTCAACATGAATAAAATAAATACCCATTTGACCCAAACATGTTGTG
The DNA here is from genome assembly GCA_018326445.1 of Flaveria brownii. Taxonomy (NCBI): domain Eukaryota; kingdom Viridiplantae; phylum Streptophyta; class Magnoliopsida; order Asterales; family Asteraceae; genus Flaveria; species Flaveria brownii. The sequence continues at coordinate 11,544 of BJCN01323116.1, forward strand.
ACCCGTTACCCAAACCGTCCAACCCACGCATTCTGCCACCTCTAGCAACTGTGGATGACCTCTATTTTCAAAGCAATAGTGAAGATTACTAAGCATTCACACAACTTATTATTAATGCATCTTTATGTGACAGGATTGTGCAGTGGGTTTATTATTTGCACTACTTCCAATCCTGGGTGGTACTTCTAGAATTTTTGAAGGCATGTTATCTATGACAAAGATGTAAGTAGATGAATCTGAATCTATGAATATAGTAAATATGATTTATTTTCTAGAATTTACCAAGTACATGCCTAGTCTAAATGGAATTTTGGAATCATATCCAGAATTCACTCTATTTATATGCAAGTGTGTCGAAGTTGTCAGTGTTCAATGTCCCCTTCTAGCTAATTAAATTTCTATAAAGTTATTTACTTTTTATGATGTTCCACTTTCAATGCACATTCCCTGATGACTAGTGTTATCAGGTTGGTGACTTTAGTTATATTCTTGGCTGTATTATCGGTATTCTCCCGCACCTGTATACCTTGGTTCTTCAATCTTATGATAAGGCTATCATCTCAGGTATTCCTTATCCCTTTCTAACTAATTAAATCTATGTTTTGGTTCCTAAAATGATTGAATGTGTCTCTATTCTGTTTCATATGTTTTAATGTTACTACATTGACATTTTCAGACCAATGAACTTTATCAGTTGGCATCTGTGGCTTTCTGCTTGATAGTTGCATCGGTTAGCTCCACTGCTCTATTAAAATTTTTGCATGATGTTTTTTAAGAGGTGGCAATTATGACCAATTTACTTATAAGTGCATATATCTGAGTTGTTTTTATCTAAAATGGTCAAATAGGTTTGAATTGTTTTAGCTGAAAGGAGAATGGGTCATACAGGCTGAAAGTTACCATAAGTCTATTATAATGCACCATCTCCTGAATCATTTTCGTTCAATGATTTAGATTATTATTGTAATAAATATTGTTTTTGTGATAATAATTGACAGGTTTAACACATTAGCTATTTATACAAAACTGAATCAGAAGGGTCAACCTTACCCGGCCCGGCTAAAAAAATGACTCATTTCAACCACATCCACTGTTACCTCCACCGACCAATCCGTTCATCTTGCAACCATTAATGCTTTTACTTCTTATCTGGCATAATTACTTGTACTCAAATCGTTGTCTTTGCATCCGCTACTATCTTACGATTCACTATTGAGAATATCTATATGAAGCCTTATTTGTGATTTCAGTGCAGTGACAAGTTGGGTCTAAGCCTTGAACTGGGTAGCTTTGCTGCTGGAGTGATGATATCTACAACTGATCTTGCTAAGCATACTCTGGAACAAGTAATATTCAATATGGGTCTAACAGTTATTATATTATCTTTCCTTCTTAAAAGTATGTCTGGTATCCTTCCTATCTAAACCAAATTTTTAAGAATTTTATGTGGTAAGTAGAGGATGACCTTGTAAAACATTATTGTTTGATAAATGTGTGAAAATGGCAGGCTGTATAATGCTTCAAAATTAATAATCTTTGTGGGTAGGGGTCGGTAACAGGTTGACCCAAAACACTTTGTTTCCAAAAGTCTTGAAGCTTTACTATAGAAAACCAGTATGTCTATATATGATTAAATAGAGTATTTAAAGTTTCAATAATGATCAAATCTTCTAGGAGGTTTTATGCACCTAAAATACAAGTTTGAACCGGTTCCCTACCTAGCTAACACCTAAAATACAAGTTTCACCGGTTCCCTACCTAGCTAACTTTTTATTTATTTAAATAAACTATAATCTGAATCCACTCATTCATAAGTAAATGGGTTGAATACTGCCACAACTATGACGCAGTTCAATAGTTCCTTTGTTTCTGTTATCTACAGTCTAGGTGATGAAATTTATATGCCATCCTTACCCGCTGCTAGCAGTTTTTGTGTTTTAAACACTACTAAAGTGCCGATTTTTGCATGTCATTTTTTCCTTCATATACATATTATATAAACAAAAATTTGTTTTATAGTTCTTAACTAGTGAAAATTTAATCATATATGTTTAACTAATTATATTTATTTTTTACTGTGGCATGCTTTATAGGGAAGTCGTTTCCCAATAGTCAAGACTCTTGACTATTGAGCGTACACAATTCACTAATTTATTTATTTGGCTTAACTCAGCGCTCATTTTGTTATTAGGTTGAACCCATTCGGAATTTCTTTGCTGCACTTTTCCTTGCAAGCATTGGGATGCTTATTCATGTTCAATTTCTGTGGATTCACATTGATATCTTACTAGCAGCAGTTATACTGGTGGTTGTAATAAAGACCATTGTAGTTGCTACTGTTGTCAAAGGATTTAGATACACTAACAAGACCGCTCTTCTTGTAAGAGCTTCTGTTACTTATCTCACATTACTTTGAGGTGGCAAAACGGCCAGGTTGGGTTACTTGTAAAATACAAGTAATTTTCTTTATGGATCAAAACGTGCAATGGTGGAACATCTTTTGTGAGGATTTTTAGTTTTGTTTAGTAAACAAATTATGTGTCAAACACGATTACAATAAATTATTTTATTTCAGTAATCAATTAATGTTTGGAATAAAACACAACCCAAATGAAATGGGTCAAATTGCCACCTCTACTTCATATGGCTTCTGTTCTTTCATGTTTTATGTGTGTGTGTGCCCATAGATGTTGCATATGATATTTAGCTTTATTGACAAATGAATATTAGCTAATATCTTGATGTAGGTTGGAATGTCCCTTGCCCAAATTGGGGAATTTGCTTTTGTTCTTTTAAGCCGTGCCTCCAATCTTCATTTAATTGAGGTAGTATGTAAATTCAACATATTATATACCACTTTCGGTTAGCGTTTCATGTACGGGTCCCATAGGCCGGATAAATTAATAATCTAAATGAAAATGGATCAAATGGGTGGAGCTGTTTGAAGTTACCCATAGGCCTTTTAGTGCATAAAACCTCTTAAATTGTCCAATTATATGATCCAAATTATTATTGTTTTTTTAATCACAAATAGCACTAATCATTTACAAAAAAATGGGCATGAGGCGTTTAGGGGTCAACTGAACTGGCCTGTTTTGACCCATACTGAAAAAAAAAAGGTTTTAACCAGGACTCGTCTTCATTAAACAGGCATTTTCAATTCGTCTCTTTACAGTTTCAACATGTTACTATTTTGACTCAATTGTTTGTTTTGCAGGGAAAGTTGTATCTACTGCTTCTCGGCACAACAGCTCTCAGCCTGGTATGTAAATAAAATTCGGTTCCTTGGAGATACAGTTCGTCTTTTGAAGCAATCCCTTCAGTTTTTAACTTTATATATTAAAAGGGCAAATTTTACAATATGTTTCTGTTTTCTCATGTTTGTGAATGTCAATTTGGGGAATTAAAAGAACAAAATCAGTCACATGATATTATGAGATTGTATTTCGTACAGGTGACAACGCCGTTTCTTTTTAAGCTAATTCCAGCTGTTGTGCATCTTGGAGTGTTATTGCGTTGGTTCACACCTGATATCCCAACGGAGGTAATGATTTCTTCTCAAAGAAGTTAATGCATTGTACACCATAACCATCAATGCATCAATATAAATACAAAATTTACTGTACCATAGTACATATGGCAATGTCAACCCATTTACTTATTGTGGGTACGTTTTATCTCAAATGGTCAATGTTAGATAAAGACGAAACAGTCAAATGGGTTGACGATCACGCTAATTGTATTTTTAGTTCATAAAACATCCTATATTACCTTTTTTTTTAAATCGAATTTAACTGAAACAATATTTTTTTAAAGTTAACTGTTGAAAAAATTCTACAGGCTTTCATTTAATTACACATAAGTCGACGGGATATTATATTGCATGATTATATCCTTGGAATCTTAGAATGTAGAAAATGACTTTAAAAGTTTAGAGGAGGATATATGCAATTCCCCTGTAAAGTTTAGACTTGATTAATCCATGTTAAAATAACGATTATTTCACATAATTTTAGAAAACTGAAAGTTTTAATAATGCAAATAAAGACTTTTGTTAGAATGAAAGTCCAGGGATTATCAATCAGTTTTACAATTTAAGGGATTTAATCATGCAAAATATAGTACAGCTAAAGTCCTTAGGGTTCTTTTTGACAAATGCCCTTTCGTAATCATATTTGACACTAATTATGTAACAAAATATTCATAATGTGGACAAGTGTATCGAGTCAATCCCGACCCAACCCCTTTCTGCCACAATTGTTATACAATCCACCCGACCCAGCTCATTTTGCACCTGTATACCATAGCATTGTTCATTTACAGAACTTATGCATATTTATTCTTATTGTTTGCACCATCATTCGCCCAATTATAACTTTGTCAAATTTGTTATTCCAGAAGCTATTTAAAGGAGAATTGATACGTTTGGACACCGCCAAACGTATTAGTTTAATGGTAGACATATCTCATGATTTATAACATCCCCTTAAATTAAGGAAAAAGAAGGCCATTACTCAAAATTTCAGGCTGTACACTTGGGATAAATGCAGATAGAGTTAACCTGATCTTAAAGTCAAACCCAAATGAACAACGTTATACCCCCCACCCCACCGGTACCTGTTTTTCTACCCAGTAAAAAAGATAGCCATATACACCATATAACCGAACCGGCTTCAGTATGTACATATATAGAGAACCCTTCAGATGATTCTGATTTCAGTTTGTTTACTTTTGTGCAAATGTCAGTTTTGTAGTGTAGATTGAATGCCTTTCGTTTTAATCTCCACGAGATTCGTATTCTGAAACCATGAATGATGTTCTAACCAGTCTAATTTTTGTTATGTAGAGTTTAAATCATTATGTTTCTCTTGTGGTTAGTTGCGGATTATTTGTATCCATGTATTATATGAACTTGGTTCATTTCACTTTTGGTTAGTATGTGATTGTACGTATAAAATGCATAAATACCCCTAATTCTGGTCCACTTTTCTTGTATGATCAATGCATTCATCAAGTTTTCATGAAAGTATAATTTAGCCAAAAGATTACTATCTTTTTTATATTAAAAACTCTACATTGCAAACATTGTCTTATATGAACACCATGTCATACTTTTGCAGTCAAACTTAAAAATGCACGATTCTGGAGCAAACTTATATAAATGCACAATCGGTTATACGCAAAACCAAAAACCTACACTTGATCCCATTTGAAATGCCTTTGTTTGAACCGGCTGGTTACCGGTTCAATCAATGAACCAGACTTGGATAGGATTTTGTTATTTTTTTTCACTATTTCATTTATTGATTAATTTAGTATGTCAATCTATTTTGTTCTAGTCTTCGTGTTTTATTAGCATGACGAATCTAGTTTCATATTTCCATAGCCAATACAAGTCAACGGAAATCAACGTCACAAGATTTATACCGGTCATGTAATCAATTATGAAGATAAAATCATGCTATATGAGCTTGATCATGAAACATAACTCAAAAGTATCAAGACCACCAAATTATCCACATCTCTTTTCAATTTGATCTCAAATGAAATACTTGACCATCTGTATTTCTTTCTGTTTAAACCCACATTTCTCATAAAAAGCTCTGTTAGCATCACTGCAATCAAGAATTACCTTATAACAACCTGTTAAATGAGCATGATCTGAAAGAAAATTAGCAACTTTTTTCCCTAACTGCATCCCTCTAGCATTTGAATCAACCACAACATCTTCTATATGTCCAACTTTCCCGCAATTCCTTATGAACTTCTTCTCAATGAACACGCTTCCAGTTGCAACAATTTTTGATAATTTCACATCTTCAATCACACATATGACATGATCATCACCGTATGATTTGAGTTCTTCAAATCGTTTTTGGAATTCTTCATCAGTTACAGAATCACAAACTGTAAGTTGTTGCAGTAGTTCCATGAATCCCTTGTTTTTGTCGGATATTTCCAGTCGTCTAACTTGATACCTTTGTTCATCACTAGAGGCAGTGTTGCTTTCCATCTTTCTTATTTGTGGTTGATATAAATTATAGATTCTGCATGAAAACAAAAGAAATGAAATTATTGCACATTTGCAGCATATAATAACAAAAGTTGCAGTTAAGTTTTGATTTTCAAGCAAATATGATTTGTTTGCCCGTTTGATCTATAGATTCTCCTCTAATAATGTCTCAATTTGAAATGAGTCCTCCTTCCAAGGTTTCTTGCCATAACCTTTTAAAAGTGATTCACCACGCATAGCCATTGGTTAGCAAGGTATTAGCGAGATCTCATGAGTTTTCTGGTAACGAGTTTTTACTTTTCAGAATTTCATTTCATATATTTCACTTTTTCTTTATAGAAGGCAAAACAGACAACAAGCTAACGCTGCTATCTCTTCTTGAACAGCAAAACTAAGTCTTTTAAAAACTACATTTATAGATCTTGGGGTCGTAACAGTACTATGCATGACCCCTTGAACTCGATTAAGTAGCGTCACAGCCTCAGACACAAGAAAAACTACATATTGTTCACAAAGATCATGATCATATAATTCTGAAATAATATTCCAATAACAGTTTGCTTACTAAGAACATAAGGACATTAGTAAGTGATGATAGAAGTTAAATATATATATTTGAAATACAAATTTCTTTACAAATGTGGGACTTGCATTCAAATAAACAAATATACCCAGTAAAACCTCATTTAAAATAGTGGGTTCAGGGAGGGTGGGATGAGGGCAAGTCTCTCTAACCTGAAGGCTGGAGAGACTACACAAAGCGACCCGCGGCTCGCAAAAGGCTACAATATAAATGTAGAGCATGCAATATTCAAAAAAACACATAACATGTCATATTAGTCGTGATGGCAAGTAAAGACAATTAAGCTAAAAAGAACAAAAGCATACACACAGAAAAGATGTTTAAATTAAGATACCTAAATTACGCACATGTAAAATTACAGATGCCTAACTAAAGGTGTAAAAAAAACTAAAGGCACATGCTACTACTAAATACACATTGTTACCGGCTCTGATATTATTAGTTAAATCGATACCAGCAACAGAAAATTCTTGCTTTATTTCAGATTCAAAAACACAGAGGTGCAGATCAAAATGAGAGAGCTGAATACAAAAACTTAGATTCAAACCAAAGGTATAAACCGTACTGTACATAAAACAATTAAACAGAAATCAGAACCCCATATTTCAGATAAATTTTCCAAATACACGAAGATATAATACGATAAGATGGAACAAATCGAATGAACGTACTTTCGAAATTTGTAGATTATAACGAACAAACGATTACAGATATGAGCGAATCGGGTAGATGAAATGAAACTGTGATCTGTGACTCTGAGAGTGAAGAAGATGACAGCTGATACCGTATTTTGCGCTGGTTTCTAATCCACTGGACTGCAAGGCCCGTCTTTTTCTAACCCAT
>BJCN01323140.1:0-10527 GCA_018326445.1 Flaveria brownii
TGTTGACATCTTCAGTAGTTTTATGTTCTGACAGTTGTAATTTTAATATTCAGTTGATGTCGGAAAAAGGACATCGCCACCATCCTTTTGCCGCCTATAAAAGGATGGTGAACCATGCTGTTTTAATTGCCGAAACGTGCCAAGCAATAGAACATTTAATGTTTTGCAGAATTCTTCTCTCTCTATGTTTATGTTTTTTATTGCAATATCTTTTATGTTCTTGCCAAAATAACTAATTAATGTGCTAAATCCGCTGCAAACATAATCTGATTGATCAAACGAGAGGCTGAGATCCTGTCAATTGGTATCAGAGCAGGTTAATCATTCTAATCATCAAAGCAACCAACGTCATGGAACATATGCCTTAAGCAAGAGTTCCATTGATTGATAGAGTAATTTCTAACGATCTTGAACTATCATTAGCATGTCTTCAATCCAACCCCTAATCATTCGTCTCTAGAATGATTTACAATTTCTTCATCTACATTTACTTGCCTTCTGGCCATTACATCGGTGATCAACATTTACATCTACGCAGAACCGCGAATGGTGCTAAAATAATACCCCATTGTAGCTATTGTCACAAGGAAACTCAACTAATAATAGGTGATATTCCAAACTACCTCCACATTCAACAGTAAAAAAAACTTCACATATGCTACGACGTCTTAACAGTTCACACACTTAGTCCATTAGTCTGAGAGTGATTAGTTGTACACCTATCTTGTTACATTATGGGCACCTTCTATAAGCTCTACTCGAATCATAGCATGAAACAATTGCCATAATGGGAGACAATCGACATAGGTACTCCCTTTTGATTCACAATTTCACCAACACAATTCCTTTCTAGCATTTACATCTTGTGGTCCTAACGGATTGTCAGGAGATGAGCAAATTTTGATATGTTCTCCATAATGCCTCAATCATATCGTACAGTCTACTACTTATTAGATTTATGATGAATCCCACAATCATGTCCTTCTACTTCTGATCCAAAATATCAAACTATTGTAATAGGCTAGGTTGCCTTCAAGGCCTCACGTTAATATTTCAACAAGTCAAACACTTGCAAACATAGTCCGGTATGTCCACTTTCATTCTAACAACCAATACCAGCCTTAACAATCATGCCATTTCTTGTTAGCATCAGGATAAACACATACTTAACTTATGTGCTTCGTCCACACTAATGTCTGCACATTCCCTATAAACGAAACCTAAATTCGCTTACTAAGGTACAATCCTGCATCATCCTTTGTATGAACTATTTGTTTAGAACACTTTAAGCCTTATTCTCCATATTCAGTCCTCTTATTTTACTCGACTTGAGTGGTAATGAGGTGAGAACATGGGTTTGACTCTTTCTTACAACTCATCACGTCCGAACCCACATTTGCCTTCCCGGGTTATCCCTGATCACACAGTCGCGATCACTGAACAATTTAGTCAAACATCTCTGTCTCATCTTTAGTTCTTTTTTGTGATTAGTATGTTGAAAACTCTTGTGGTTAGTATAGATGGCACACCTGGGGAACCTAGTTTATAGTTTCTCCTTTTCAACATTTCTAAGACTGTCTACCTATGTACATTTCTCGGAATTTTCCTATCCTCAAATCAATCAGAACGTACTCAACAAACACTATAAAAAATTTATTCAGATGTGGCATACACATCTAATTCTTCACATCTCATAGCTCCGTGTGTCATTGTTAACCATATATTCATAATTAGGAACTGATAACGTCTATGACGAGTTCTAAATGTTTTCTTCGATATCTCATCCACAAGTACTCTATGTAGATATTTTTTGAACGGAGATCCATATTCAAAAGTATGTTGATACTTGAAGCTAATTGAATGAGTCATTTATTCCAGGGCAAATGTTGACGGTTCATGCCCGCTAGTTTATTCAGCTTCTAATAGTCACTACACATCCTGTACGACCCATCCTTCTTCTCTACAGAGAGCACTAATGCCTCCAGGTGCATGTGGTTCGTATTAAAACTCTTACCAGACCAGTCCTATAGTTGTTTAGAATGGTTTTATAGTTCCAAGGGCGTTACATGATAAGAAGCCCTAGGTACACACACCGCTTTGTGTACCAATTCAATCCAAAGGTCCACCTATTATGGAGTAGGCATTCCCACCAAAGCCTTAGGGAACACTTTTTAAAATTTTCATACAATCGGTATATCATGTAACTCTTATTCCTTCATCTTCATGCTAAAAATCTTCATGTGGTTCTCTTCTGATCTCCTGCCATACACGTCATGTGTCTTACTATTTGACAACGGTATGCCAGAAAACTTCTCTCATCCAATGACCTTAGTACTATTCATTGACGATCAATCCATCCCCATGACCAGATTGAAAATTTCGTGCCCAAATCATACAAAATGTATTCAAAATGTATGATTTGCTGATAGCATAGTGCAGTCCCATATTACCTTTCTAGTGTTTACAAGCCTATCTTTAGTCCATTAATAACACACATTCCTCATGACTGGGTTTAAATCAAACTTGGTTACCAAGGTCCAAGTCATTACGTAAGGATCCTCTTGAACCCCATCGACATCAATCCTGAATGCCTTTTTATACGTAGGGTTGCCATCTTACCGTACCCTAGGTTTGCACATATTATTTTTCCTTTGGGTTGTTTTTCCTTTTATTCTTAATTGATCGTTTGTCTTAGAGCCCTATTTAACCACGCATATGCATTTTGATAATGCTCCTGGCTTTCACCCTCGAAAGGTCAACGTCCAACTCCCTCCTACTCGACCATATTAATCGACAGAACTGGGTTCACAAATACCTTGAGACTATTCTCTAAGCATTCCAATTGCTTGAAATTGAACCACACAGGTCATAAAATCATAGCTGGGTGGTGTAGATTGCACTTATTACTCTCTGGACAAGTGCCAACATAGCCCTTCATTGCCAATGCGACAACCACGTATCCTTTCATGAATTTGTCCTTCTTGTCTACTTTAACATCGGCTAGCTCACTCAATTCCTTAACATCCTCTTACGTCTCACTAGTCTTTTAGAGGGTCTAATACGAACCATCTCATTAGCTAGAATACAATTCTTCAGTGTTGCACTCCAACTGGTTGGGTGTAGTAGTGACCACCATTCCACATTTATAGAACCAGTCCCCCTGAGGTACTTTTCCATTTGGTTTGATTTACATGTCACAAATATGTCTCCACCTTTGCCAACTTATGGAATTGGTAGGGATAAGCAGCATGACTAGATCCCACCATTACTTGATTCCATAACTAACGATCTATATTTTGCATCTTGTCCATGCGTTAGTACCTCTCAGTTACTACTGCTTAGCCCATTCAAAGTCATGACCATCACATATTTTCTACTTCACACTTGAACTTAGATATTCCACCATATTAGTGCTTTGCCTACTAGTGGTCGAATAACACTCTTTGTCTTTTAATTAGTAGCACAGATCTTGATGTCCACATCCATTTCTATTTTCTCAATGTAAGGAGTCAGAACTATTGCCTCAACATCCTGTCAAAATCTTTTGGCTTGCATGTCATGAACTTTGGGCACGTTCAACCAATCATGCCTCCAGCGCCACTTTCTTTCAATTTATCAGTCTCACTATGTCCATCTCTAACCCTCTCGGATCATCACATAACCTAGTCAGACACATCCATAGCATAACGAAGATGTTTATGTATAGGGTTCCCCACAGCGTTCCTACCACATCGATGATATACCAAGGACGATATCTAAACTGGTTACATGACATCCATTTACCCTATCAAGTTTAATATTATGATCTCACAACAACCAATGCAACAAGTACTAGGATTAGTTTGAACAAAGCAGCATAGGTAGAAGGAGTCTCACTTCCCTACTTCGAGTCTTTAGAGACCAAATACACCTTGAACAGGTAGTCAATTTCCATGATGATAGAAACAAAAGCAAGAGGAACGCCTCATAGATACTGGACTACAAGATCCCAAATGATTCCTATGAAGGCTCCAGATCTATTTGTACTTGATCATGGATAATTAGGATTGGTGTTTTCACACCATAGGTTATCATAATCACAGGGACTCCACTGTTCCGTACATAAAATGGAAGATTCGTACTAACTATAACTGTTATCTCACAAAGAGGTTTGCCAGATTTCGTATGCACTGCATATTGCAATTACGTGTGCACCCGTAATGGTAATTTGCATTGCATGGTCAAGACTAGCTCCTCTTACCAGAGTCAACATGTCTTGATAAGTACAGAGTGTTATCAACGTTGGAGAACCAAGGATATGGTCGCTAACCGAAGGTTAAGTAACCGAAGTACAAAACGCTATATTTAATACCAATATGGGTGATTATGGCCATATGGTCACTTAACATCTTAATCCTAACATGGCCATGAAAGTATATGGGTGTTTGTTGACCGTTTGACCAAAATGACACATTTCATACCAATATGAGACACTTACAAGGTTTCCAGATTGGCTCGTATCTACATCGATGAAATTATGAGTCGTCACGGCATGCCATTGCACATTATTTCTGATCGTGATGCTCGTTTCACTTTTCATTTCTGGTCTTCAATGCAAGAACTTTTGGGTACCCAATTGGATTTAAGCACGGCTTACCATCCTCAAACGGACGGTCAGACCGAGCAAACGATTCAAACCCTCAAGGACTTGTTACATATTTGTGTCCTTGACTTTGGTGGTGACTGGGATACGTATTTACCGCTAGTGGAATTCTCGTATAACAATATATATCACTCAAGTATCAAGATGACACCATTCGAGGCTTTGTATGGTCGTAAATGTCGTTCTCCGATTTGTTGGACTGACATTCGTGAGAATTTCATCACTGGTCCTGAACTTATTCAAGAAACGACCGATAAAGTTTCCAAAATCCAGAATAACCTTGAGGTGGCAAGAAGTCGTCAAAAGAGTTATGCCGATAAAAGACGCAAACCGTTGGAGTTTCAAGTCAACGACATGGTCCTTCTTAAGGTCTCTCCATGGAAGGGTGTTGTTCGCTTTGGGAAGAAGGGCAAGTTAGCCCCATGTTTTGTAGGACCTTTCAAGATTCTAAAAAGAATTGGGAAAGTGACTTACAAACTAAAACTACCTTCTGAACTTAGCGGGGTTCATCCTGTCTTCCATGTCTCAAACCTGAGGAAATGCCTGGCTGATGAGAATTTACATGTTCATCTAGATGAAATTCAAATAGATGAGTCATTGCATTTCGTTAAGAAACATGTCGAGATTATGGACCGAACCCTCAAGAAGACCCGAACAACTACCCCACCGATCGTCAAAGTCCGTTGGGAAAACAAATGTGGAGCTGAATTCACCTGGGAACATGAGGATCACATGAAGAAGAAATATCCCTACCTTTTTGTTTAGTCTTGTCTTTAATTTCGGGATGAAATTTCTTAAAGTTGGGGAGACTGTGACCTTTTATAATTTATGTTATATAATTTTTAACGTCGTTATCTTTTGTAAGGATGGTTTTTGTCGATAATGCAAATACGAGGACTCGTTGGTAATTTAACATACTTTGATCTCTTTAATTCCTAAATAATTAAGTGGTTAATAATAATAATAATAATAATAATAATAATAATAATAATAATAATAATAATAACAATAACAATGATAATAATAACAATGATAATAATAATAATAATGATAATAATAATAATAATAACAGTAATAGTAATAATAATAACAATAATACTAACAACAATAATCAAAATAAGTATTAATCTTTGAAATAAATGAAAATAATATAAGTTTTATTATCTTAAAAACTTGTAACTAAACGTTTGGGCATAAAATAATAAAACTTTAAAACACCAGGGGCAAAACTGTAATACCAGGGACCAAACTATAACATTTAAAAAAACCAACCCTACCCCCTCTCTTTACCTGTTTTTCCGGCGGGGCTCCGGCCACCCCAAAAACCGATTTTAAAGCCCCGGTTTTGACACCAACATACCTATAATCGATTCATGAGCCTGTTTTGAACCTGAATATGGGTTTAATTTGTGTATTAAAGCGGTATTGATGATTACAAACACTCGAATTAAACCACACTATCAATGCAATTAAACCATTTCGAACGTTCATCTAATCATATTAAAGCTACTAGTATGAGTAATTGCATCTTAAACAACCTTTAATCCAATTAACGTCCACCGTAACCCTCGATTGAAAATTTACTTTACTAGATTCGAATTGATTGTCATTGGGCTATAAACAGAGGGTAAAGCTCCTAATCGACTTTCTTAAACCCTCTGAGCTCTCAATTTGATACAAAACACACACGCACAACGATTATATCAAGAACAGCCGCGACCATACACCCTTCTTGTCCTAACAAATGTCAAACACTACCAGGTAATTAAATGGGTCTTCTGATTCGATTTCATGTGGGGAATAAAAGCCCTAATGTTAATTTCGTTTCCAAATCCATTTTGTGAATCTAAGGTTCTTAATCTTGAAATTAGGGATTTTCTGGGAAATGGGTTTTAAACAAAAGATTCCATTTTATAACACCAGTTGGGTCGTAGCCCAACTGGTTTAAAACAAGTGTTGTTAGGCAGGAGGTCCCTGGTTCGACCCCGGCCCCTGCCAATCTTTTTTAAGGGGTTTTTAACAAATTTTAAATTTCAGAAAACGTTTAAATATTATTATTAATAGTATAAAAAACTTTTTTAACCAAAAACCAAATAAAACTATTTTTCTTATAAATTTTCTTAGGAAATGGGTTAATAAAGTTTTAATCCTTATATCTTGGAATTATTTAAATTATTATAAAAATATAATTTAGTATTAATCTTGATTTGTAAAGAAAGAAATCCTTTTTAATTTTCAAGAATCCCAATTTAATAAATCCTTCATTTTTATAGTATATAATTACAAGTTTAATTTGTATAAATAAAAGAAAATTAATATATATGTGCATACTTATTGAAATTTATAGAATTTTATAAGCATTTAAGCCTACAAAATACTATTTATTATTAACTTGAAATTGTAATAAATCTCATTTAATTTTTAAATAGCTATAATATAATGAATCCTTTATTATTATAAAACTTGGTTACAAATTTGTTACATATATGTTTTAAGATGATAAATACATACGGACATACTTAGATTTTACACTTATTATAATGATTAGTTTAATCTTTTTAATCTATAAAATTACTATTCTATTAAATAGTAAATAATGATCATTTAATAATAAAAGTTTTACTTTTATTAACAGTGTCAATCATTAAAACTCTTAAATTATTTAATTATCAAGATAACAATAACTTATATATATGAAAATCAGGGACAAATGGATATAGACATAACACCAAAATCAGCATGATTAACTTAATACGACGTTTCGTTTAGGTGAACATTAACGAATCCTCGGCGTTATATACAATGCTTATTATTTGTTCATCCTTTAAGATCAAGTGAGTTTTTCAAACCCCTTTTTATATTATTTCATACCTTTTTGGGGTGAAACATGTTAAACTTATCAAGTTAAACTTGTAAACTTTTTATACTTGCAATGCACACACAATTCATTTATATTTTTTTGTCATGGTTATTTGTATTATTGTGAGTTTTATATGAGATACATTATATGTTGACAATCATTAACTATTGCTAGTCTGGCTACGTCATAGATCTATGGGCCTGACAAGCCTATTTGGTGCTAAAGCCGATGTTATTGCCGGCTCCTGATGACGTATGCTTGTTCATCATGAGAACCAAGTACAGTTAGCTAATCGTTATAAACTTGTAAACTTATTATTGGTCAAGGTTTGATTGTAGCTATATGTGTTCTATAGACTTGCATAATTCATAACCATCGACATGAATTGCTACTTGTAAATCTTTGATATATTTATGTATACTTAACCCATGGAAACTCACCAACTTTCATAGTTGACCCTTTATTTTTAACATGTTTCAGAAAATGCTCAAGCTTGAAGTTATCTTTTGAAGTTTTGCTCAAATCTAGGATTTGGACCTCAAATAATGAATAAATGTCTTGGAATATTTTGTCTTATGTTTTGCTTATTTCACGTTGAGACTTATGATTGTAATTTACACTTTTAAAACTTGTGATAATGATAATTTTATTTAAAGATAGCGTTTTGTGACTATGAACAATCATAACCCTCACATCTCGATGATTTTGCCGTTAAGGTTGGGGTGTGACAGATTGGTATCAGAGCCCATAACTATAAGGATTTAGGTTATTAGAAATGGTGACCTAGACTATAGTTTATGCATGAACCTCATAGAAAAATCTTTATATACTTGTAAATGTATATTGTTGCATGCTACATGATGCTATCTAATTAGGGATGACTTTTTATGTGCAATTTGATGCCTTTAGTTAGGTTTTCCTTGTAATTTATTAAACTTTGTTGCTTGTCTCCCCTAAACTTATCCTTAAT
This sequence comes from Flaveria brownii, assembly GCA_018326445.1. NCBI lineage: Eukaryota > Viridiplantae > Streptophyta > Magnoliopsida > Asterales > Asteraceae > Flaveria > Flaveria brownii. The sequence continues at coordinate 8,473 of BJCN01323140.1, forward strand.
TTTTTAATTCTCCCCGATGAATGTAACTTCTTAAACTTATTCTTGACGACACGTGGGATCGCACGCCTTATATCGATGGTTTAAATCTTTAGACTTTATGTCTAATCCATACAAATCTCATAAAGCTTTTGATTCCATGAACCTAAGAAATATTGTGTGACACATAGACACATGTATTTTGGATTTCCTGGCAAAAAGCCTTCGGGCTAAGGTAAGCGTTTCGTATAAATCCTACGGGACCAGTTACGCTTACCTGGGGATTTCTGGAATGAGTGATAAATTATGGTCAACAAACACGAGTTCCTAAAGAAAATGGATCAACTTACCTTGACATGTCAACATTTCCAAATGGTAATGTGTTACCAAATAGAATCATTCCATGTGTATTTTACAAGTCTTGAATAATCCTTGTTTGATTTATTATCTTTTACCTCCCAATTTCCCGTGACTAACTTACTTTGTATCCAACATATCTTGCCATTATGGAAAGCGTAGTAGTTCCGACCGCAAAATGGCCGCCATGATTGCCCGATAAATGGCTGTTGTCATTCCGACCATGGTTGCCAAACTGAGCAACACTTTGATGACCAACGTTAGCAACAACAACAATGGCAATGGTCAAGGAGAAAATAGGGTGAACCAAGGGTGCAACAACCAAACTTGCACGTTCAAACATTTTAGATCATGCAAGCCCACTAGCTATAGTGGAAAGAAAGGAGCCACTGGACTTATCGAGTGATTCGAAAGCATGGAAAACACGTTTATCAACTGTGAGTGTCCGAGGTGCTCAAAGTTTGATATGCGACTAGTATGCTCCAACAAAGGGCACTTACATGGTGGAATATCGAGAAAAGGAACCGTGGTGCTGATGCTGTGTTAGCACTGACTTGGGACGAGTTCAAAAATATTTCTATCGTGAAGTTTTGCCCGAGAAGTAAATTGCAAAAGCTAGAGGAGGAGTTTTGGAACCTTAAGCAAGATGGTGGTGATCACTTGGCCTACTCAACTAGGCATCACGAGTTGAGCATTTTGTTGCCCCATGTGGTCGACACTGTTCCTCGTAACATCAAGAAATTCATCAAGGGGGTACCGCCCTAAATTCAAGATGCTGTGGTGGGTAGTCCACCCACAACTTTGGAAGAAGCCATTACTATCACCGCTCAACTTACCGAGAATCATATACGAGCGGGCACCATGTCTGTCAAGGGTGCTAAGAAGGTTGAGAAGACGGTCCCTGAAGCTGCTAAGGAGACTAAGACTGCACCGTCTTACAACAACAACAAGAAACGCAAGTTCACACCGGCTCATAACTTTGCTGTGGTTGCACCTAAGGCACCTCAAAGACAACTTGTACATGTGGCTGCACCTGTGGCCAAAGCACCTGTAGCTAGGGCCTATGCTGGTCCTCTACCTATGTGCGATGTCTGTAGGTACCATCATTTGGGGAACGCTCCGTGCCGCATCTGTACTTTGTGCGGTAAGTATGGACACTTGGTGGCTACTTGTCACCATGCACCAAATAATGCCGCGATGGTTGCAAATCGTGTTTGCTATAATTGTGGGGAACCTGGTCACTTCCGCCCACAATGCCCTCGTCTTGCAGGTAACGTTCCACAAGCCCGATGACGTGCTTTCAACATCAATGCAAACCGAGCACAAGTAAATAACAAAGTGGTGAACGGCATGTCAAATCCAACTCCAACTTATGATCTAAGTCCTTTTTATGCTTTGCTTGTATCGTTAATATCCTTAAAACTGAACAGGTATGTTCCTTATTAACAATTCTTATGCCTACATACTATTTGACTCTGGAGACGATAAGAGTTTTGTCTCGTTAGAGTTTGAGTCTATTCTTACTAAGCCACATACGAAACTAGAAAGACCTCTTACCGTTAAAGTCACCGATGGAGAACGAATCGCCGTTGATATCACTATTCATGATTGTATTTTGAGCCTCGATGCGCATGATTTCTTTATCGACCTTATTCCCATGAAACTTGGAAGCTTTGAAGTTATCATTGGCATGGATTGGCTAGCCAAACATCATGTCGAGAT
>BJCN01323153.1:0-10001 GCA_018326445.1 Flaveria brownii
GATGCTGCCATGTGTCACTTCAAGTTACTCTTTTATTATAGTACTAGCTTTAGTTACCCGTGTATTACACGAGAGGTGGTGAGTTAATTATTAAAATAACATAAAAAATATAAATAAAACTAAATATATTATACAGATTGAAAAAATAAAATTGATTAGTTATTGATTGTTATTTATATAATACTAACTTTAGTAAACTCGTGTATTACACAAGTTAAAAAATAAAATATTAATTATGATGAAAGTTTATGAAGTATATATTGAATAATAAGATATGATTAAAATTATATATGAGTAATAATTATAAGTAATAATTTTAATTTTAATTTCAAAAAAATTTAATCATATTTTCCAAACAAAACCATATTAAAAATATCACTTTTAAAAGTTTCTTATTATAACTTCTAATTTTAATTATTTTTTAGTTTATAAAGAAGTTTACTTTTTAAAAAATCAAGTTTAACATATTTTATATTTTAAAAAATGTTTGATTTTTTAGAAAAAACTCTTATTTTATAAAAAATTATTTTCTCAAAATAACATTAATAAAAGACATCTTTTCTTAATTTATTATGAAAAAAATTTAATCTTAAAAAAATTAAAATTTTTTAATCTTTAATTTAAGTAACTATTTAAGAGGAGAGAGAGGCGGGAAAAATAAAATTAGGGGGCTTAGAAATATAACAAGTGTCCCCCTTAAGTTACTCTTTTAGTATATATATAGATAAAGATATGCAACTTTCGTTTATGTAGGGGTGTTTATCCAATCAAATTCGACTTAATAAGTCAATTGAAATTTTCAAACAAGATTCGAGTTTAAAAAAGATTCGCTGAATTCTAATCGAATTTTAATTTAGCAAAAAGGTTAATCTAATTTACTTTTAGAATATATGCACACTTGAAATATAAAATTTTCAATGATCAAAACAAAGGAACAAATCCAACATGCAAAACATTTTAAGTGCCAAATAAGTACATTAAAAACAAGTGTAATTATAAAAAGTTTAAATTAACAATGAAAATGATAAACTTCCAAGTTCACGGTCACCAGATTAAGGTAAAATTATAACATGGGTTGAATATTTAGAAATTGAAATGGTAATTGGGTAAAATTAATTGGGATTGGATCTTTTCTAATAAATTAATGACTTTAAAAAATTTCCAAATTTAATTTATGTGTGTATATATATATATATACATATACATATATATATATACATATATATGTATATATATATATATATATAGGGGAGGGTTCTATTGAAAACCACATTATAATTAAAAACCATAAAAACTAAGATCTAACCATTGATCACATTTAATCAATGGCTAATATCAATAGTGGCATGATTGTAATTATTTTGAAGTTAATAAGACAAGTTTTAAATACAAAGGGCATTTTAGTCTAAACAAAAAAATCTTTTAACTTTCCATAATTTCGTTTCTCTCTCCTAATTTAATTTTCTCTCCTAGCTATAATTAAAAGAAGTTGTGTTATACATATTTGAATATGCTAAGTTACATATACGTAACGGTTAAAAAACAGTAGAATCTAAAAATTGAAAAGAGCTATGTAACTTATACTGTTATATATATGTAACTCATTTTCAACAAATACGTGAAATACATATGTACAATCAAAGATATACATGACGTGAAATGCATATTTTTATTATAGCAATTACATGAAATTAGGTTACAATCAATAAAGATGCAAGTGAAATGTTACCAAACATAAGAAAAACTTAAATAAACAAATAGTGTGGCATATATGTAATGGCAGTGTTACGTATATGTAACAGCAGTGTTACGTATATGTAAAAGCAGTGTTACGTATATGTAACAACAGTATTACATATATGTAAAAGCAGTGTTACGTATATGTAACAGCAGTGTTACGTATATGTAACAGTAGTGTTACGTGTATGTGACAGTAGTATTTGTCTTGTTCATTGTGTTCTTCATGCTTGTCAGGTCCTTCCTATTCAAAACCATATGCTTTGATAATTTCTTGATTCGTCTTCATATTTGATGCACCATCTTCTTTGATGCATCGTTATCATATTCATCTAGCCCCATATTAGAGTGTGACATTATTTTATGACGAACATCTTCAGATCATTGTTGTCACTTTAATATTATAAAAACTTGAGTATTTGAATATTGTTAGATAATAAAACTAAACTTCAAAACTATACTGAAAGTAAATAATAAATTAAACTTAAAAATTTCAACTTCGAAATATGCTACTGTATTTAAATGGTTTAAACAAATGAAATAATTCCTAATAATAAACTAAAGTAATGAAGTCCAAACTTAAAACTAAACAAAAGTTGAAGTTGAAATTAACAAAAAATCAACTACTTCAAATAAATATAAATATAAATTTAAGTCGTAAAAAACAATATGGTCATTGATTTTAGAAGACATTATATGAAGGAGCTTGGATGCTTCAAATAACTAGCTTGCTTCCATTTGATATTTACTCAAGTCCTGTGCCTCCTTACTTCAAATGTAAGAAAAGAATGAATAAATTTCCCCTCTTCGAGGCTTGATTCCATCCTTTTATAGCAATAATCATTCTCAAATCTTCTCTTGTATTTATGATATGAACGTATCTTGAATTGAATGACAATTCTGATCTTCCTTGTGAAAAAAAAATTATGAAAGGTAAGAAATGATCTGAGAATTAGCAATAATCAATACATGTTACATATACGTACCTACCACCAATTACGTAGCCTACAAATCATATTCTAAGGAAAGAATGGTGCTAACCATCTTTTCCCATTGATTTATTGAGAATTAATTCTTGTTTTCTTGGACTATTAAATTAGTCAAACAATTACTGATAATTGCTCCTTGTTGTTCACCATTAAAAAATCACCAAACAAATTTCACAACAACTACCACTACACTTCTTCTTCCTAATAATATATTAACCCATCACTAGAATATAAACCAATGAATGATTGACAACTATGCTAACAACACACACATATGAATCAAGAATTTTTTTTGCAGGAAATGATGAATCCGATTTCAATGTGTGCGGCAAAGAAATTAACGTAACTTAACTTTGAAGGGATTAGAGTAAGCATGAAATAACTACCATAAATATTAGTGTGTAAATTTACATAAAAGACCTTTAAATAAAAATTAATTAGAAATAACTTTAAATAATATGATTGGTGGATTGTGGTTTTCTTGGTTTTCTCTTAAAATACTGGTTTTCATTTGATCCCTCCCCTATATACATATATATACATATATATATATACATATACATATACATATACATATACATATACATATATATATATATATATATAACTAGGTTAATACCCCGTGTATTACATGGGTTAAATAAATAAATAATAAATAGTTATTAACAAAAATTAATCAATTATAAAACGATATTTTGATATAAGATATGATTGACATTACATACAAGTGATAAAAAGACAATGTCATTTTTTAACTTTAGTTAATTTTTTTTTGTTTTTCTGAGAAAATAGGTTTTTAAATAAACTGTTTCAAAACAAAATGTTTTTAATAAAGTGTCATTTTTAATAATTTCTTTAAACTTTGAATTTTAATTATTTTTGTTTCATAAGAATTTTATTTTTTTAGAAAACACAGGTATCAAAATATATTATATTTTTTAAAAATTTAGATATTTTTTTAAAACATATTCTTATTTTATAAAAAGTTGTTTCTTTAGAAATTGTATTTGTAGAAATATTTCTTTCTTAATTTAATAAAAAATTTTGATATGGAAAAAAATGATATAATTAGTAGTTAATATGATATTTATTAAGAGAGATAAGTGAGAAAGTAAAATTTAGAAGATATAGAATTGTACCATGTGGCTTCCAAAAACCTTCTTTTATTAATATGGATAGATAGATTATTTATATATTAAGAATGATAGAAAATTTCATATATATTTCAAATTTAAATTTCGAATAAAAATAAACAAATTCAACATACGATTCAAAATTCGATATTAGACTTATCAAATTCGAACTTGAAAATTCGAAACGAATTACGAGTTGTTGTTTTTTGATTTGAATCGAAATTCAAAGTATTTCGAATCCGCTTCGTATATTGAATACCCTTACATCTATGTCTTTAACCAAGAATTAGCTTTGATATTTTTCGTCTAAAGTACGTGTAATAACAATAATTACTTTTAAAAATAAAATTTTAATGAATATAAAGTTAGGTTTAGATAACATGACTTTTTAAATGATCATATATGCTAAATTATGTTTCAAAATAAATATATTCCTCATACAATTCCACTTAAAAAATAGAAAATACGATAAAGAGTCAGGACTTTATGTAACGAGTGGATGCCTGCGAACAATTCGGGCCAAATCCTGAATTAAGCTAAAATGCATTATTTGATGAGCATGCATGCGTAGGATTAGATAGTTGGTCACGTAAAGACTGACCTATCCAATTATACTTGGCTGATCTTTTCGAATGATTATCCACGCTAGGACTAAGATACAGGCTGACTCCAGCGGGGCCAGCATCAAGAAATCTTGGACATGGGCGAAAGCCCGATCCATCAATATTATGTGACTGAAGAATGGTAATGTCGCTTGTAAAGCTCTTTCGTCAAGTGCGCGATCATGACAAGACTTGAGGAAGAAGCCACTACTAACTGCATGCCAGCAACCACACTGGAAATGTATGAAATGTGACAAATAAATAATATCATAAGAGCCAAAATCCATCAACTAGAACTGTAGAAGTTAAATGGGGAACAACTACCATTGATCATGCTATCTGCAAATTCTTAATGAATCACTTGATAAGGACCCACCCAATCAATGTTGAAGATCACTGAGATTGCATCAGAAAAATATGGCAAGTGTTTGTTCCACTAAATTAAGCATGCAAGCAGAGTAAAGAATGATGATTGAAAGATGAACAAATAGAAAAAATGAGGAATTTGAGAATGAATGACAACAAGTTATGCTCATATCATCATTTAAATCTTGAAGTGTAATCAATCAGAGATGTATAAGATATTTGATATCGAAACTTTAATGTTAATAAAGTGATTAACAACTTTTTTAGTTTTATTGTTGACAATAAAAAAGAGATCAACAATCATTTTGGATATTGATGGATATGTATTTTTTTTAAATTTAAATACTTAATATCATTCTAGATTTATAAAAAAAATAATATATGATATATATAAATATAACTAGAAATGTCCTTACACGTTGCACGAGTAACTGCAACATATGCTTAAAATGTGAAAACACGAAGAACATATTGTAACAATTAACACTCTAACATACGACCACAATGTGAAAGTGATGTATGTGTTAAAAAATAAAATTAGACACCAAAAAAAGAAAGAAAATTTGTGGCAAAAAGGTAAACTATCAAAAAATGTGAGAGTAAAGTATTCATGGGTTAAAATCTAAAACTACAAAAGAAAAACTTAGTGGTCAAAAGGTAAACAATTAAAAAGCATATCTAGCAATTTGAGTTGTTTTTTAATATGGAATAATAATAATGTGATAATATATAAAATTTAAAAGTTTCAAGAAAATAGATTTTATTTTAAGGTGAGAATTTGGAAAAAGTATATTTATTTTTAACATCACTTTTCTTTTTAAAATGAGTTTCAATATAAGAATTTGAAATAAGTTATTCTCTAGCATTATGATTTGTTGATAATGTCATGAAATGAATTCCCAACTCTCGTGTTGCTCTTAAACTCCTTGTTAAAGACTGGCTTTTAACATCTTTATAAGCAACGATTCTAACAACCTAATAAGTGAGAAATGATTATAAACTAAGAACAACTTTGATTACTTGAGAACTTTTTTGCAAGGAAGCTTAATTACAAGTTTTGTGAGGTAATTTATCAAATGAACTTAACCTTCCATTTATGCCACTTGTCTAAGATCTAGATTCTTCTAATTTAGACTATTCTAAAATATAAAATATTACATGTATGATATGACTAATCTAGACTATTCCAAGGCTAAAAAGTCTTGGAATAATGTAGCTTTTCCTAGAAATTTTCAGGAATCTTGAAGTTTGTGGAATATGACTGAAATCTCTAGAATCTCGAGATTTTGGTCTTAAATTTTGCAGCGAGTGACAATAAGCATGGTATTGATCGTCTAGAAATGCATCTGAAAAATGCAATTCTAGAATGAGTTTGAATCCGGATAAAAGAAATATATCAATAATACTGATTTTAATAAGTATGATTCATTAGTAGACTGCTAGTTTTCTCTTTGTGAGATGTTGAAGAACAAGTGCTAGATGATCAATTAGTAGCTTGTAAGCACCACAATTAATCTTGAAGAATGTACAAACTGTTTTTTTGTTTTAAGGGTTGTGAGAATGAAATTCTCAATATTAACAGTCGGGTGAAATTTGTTGTCGGCTATAAAATAGAGGCAAGATACCCAAATTGAAGAGGAAGAATAAGAGAGACAACACAATGGCCAATCTAACACAAAGAAACGTGTACGACACATGAAATAATCAATTGAATTATATTCCCTTACATCTTGAGAATATTTATAAGCAAATACATTATTTATAAATCTGAACAATAATTTTGATAATTGAAAATATATTTGCTTTCAATATGAAAAATAATTATGCTTTTACTTCAAATCATGAAAAGAAACACCTCCAAATTGAGCAAATGGGCCGTTGAAACAATGAAACCGTCGATCATTGATCAAGCGTTGGAGTGCAAGTCGTTGTTCAATTATTGAGTGGGGTTTCCTTTTCAAACTTCATTTGTTTGGTGTGATTTTTGCAACTATTAGAGATATTTTTCATTCTCTAAAATCCAATCGGGACACAACTCTTCATCGTTTTACATATCGTTCTATTAATGTGATATAACAAACCTACACCTATAATGAATGTAAATAGAACTTGTATTTCGTCGTGAAAACAAAAGATGATTGGTGTCATACAAAAAAATGGTCGGGTTTATACATCATAGAAGTTTATGTTGATACACGTATAAAATGAATATGTAAAATCTATTCTTGTATTTAATGGCTAAAGAGGTAACATATTTATATGGCTTAATGGATTTAAATACTCCCAACTATTGGAAATTGGCTGCTGCCACCCCCAAGTATCATTTTGGCGAATATAACTCCCAAGTATCATTTTGGCGAATATAACTCCCAAGTAAACACTTCGATGTCTGTATCACCTAAATGGCGGGTGATACAGACACCAAAGTGTTTACTTAGGAGTTATACAGACACCGAAGTGTTTACTTGAGAGTTATATTCACCAAAATGATACTTGGGGGTGGCAGCGGCCAATTCCCAATAGTTGGGAGTATTTAAATCCATTAACCCTATTTATATATAACATGAGTGCTATCCTATAAATATACCAAAAAAAATAATTATTCTTATGTTTTATTAATATTCTATAAAAACAACAATATATTTATTCTTATGAAAAATTTCAATGTTAAAAGTCATCTACTTGTATCATTAGGTTTTACTATACATACACGTACCACCTTATTTCTTTATACAAACAATAGAACTCCATGAGTAAAGTGCATGATTACATTAATCATTTCTAATATTTCATATGGCTCGTATAATTATGCGAACACCCATCTCATATGGTCATATAACGTTATCTCTCATACATCTATATAACATGTGCGAAAAATTCTTTCATATGGCTAATGGTCTTGTATAACACATCATTTTACAACAACTGATTTGATCAGTCAAGATTGATCAAGAAATTCACCAACTTCTCTGTTAAAAACAATTTTGATAAATATTGACAGGTAGTTTAATTATTTCCAAGAAATCAAAGTAACAGAAAACTCAACTTTTGATAAATATTGACAAGGATATTTCTTCTTTAAAAAGGGGAGAAATGGACTACCACCAATAAGAGAAGTAGGAAATCCTTTGCAACTCAAATAAGACTTTGAGTAAAAGCAAAAGCACCTCAATAATTCACCACTAAATAATCAATTACCCCTTCACTTTACTAAAAGTAACACAATTACTTAAAGAAATAAGAAAAAAAACCACATGTGATGGGAAACCAATTTAAATAAGCCACTTTTTCTTGTCTATATATTCTACCACCACTTGAGCTCTATGTTCAGCCATATGAACTACAAAGCAACCAACAAACCATAAGAAACAACCTTTTTTTTCAAATCTTTCATTTGAAAGATTTGTTTTCAGCTTGTACCGAATGGGTCCTTTGAGGATACATGCTTACAAGACTCGATCAATCAAGAAACATAAGGCGCACCAATTGTTAAACGATATCATCTTGTATTCCTTGACTACATTAGCGTGTACCTCGTTTTGTTCTAGTCCCTTTTGGTATCCTCCGTTTTGCGCCACCTTCAATGTATTTTTCTCTTTCTCTCTTCCTAAGATAACTTCATTTTTCTTCACTAGCAAGGCTTTGTTCATTGTGGGCAATCTCATTGTCATCTTTCTATTGGGAGAATCAAAGTTTTTGACATCTAAGTACAATGCTAATCACAATGATGTTTGTCATGATAAGCATGAATTCAAGCGCGTTGATCAGCTTCAAGTTGTCTCCCCATCACAAGAACAAAAAGGAGGGAAAATCATTGAGGGTACTCCAAAACAAGAAACGCGAGTGAAGATACTTGAACCAAGAACTTATGAAGAGAACGACCACGAGGAGTTTTTTGAATTATGTAACGATGATGAAATATGTGAATCCGATGTTGATCATAAGGCTCGACCATCCGATCATGATGAGGAGGATTTGAATTGTTTAGAACATGAGGGTGTAGAGGGAGATGGGGATGTGAGTTTGCCTGCTGAAGAGTTGAACAAGCTGGTTGATGATTTTATAGCTAGAATCAATAGACAAAGAAGGTTTGAAGCTGAATTTTGTAGGGGTTAAAGTTGTACATATAATGATAGATGAGGGTGGAGTGTGCAACTTTTGGATGTACTAGCTAGAGAGAATGGAAGAAATGATGCATTGGAAAAACGTAAAAAAATGTAAATTAGTGTTTGTGTTTTGGTGTTTTGGATTGGATAACTAAAATACAAAACCCTGCGTGTTTACTCCTTTTCTTCCCAAACCTTGTGCTGCACATTTCGGTTTTTAATTTAAAAGTCGGTTCAGGTATTAACCAAACTCGTTAAAGTCAATAGACATAACCGGTTCGGTTTCCAACTAGTTTTTTTATTTCAAATAATTTAACCTATATAATCAGTTTGGTTAATAACCTGAATGAACTTCATTTTTTTCTTTTTTCTATAAATTGCAAAAATTATAAACATGATTCCATTACAAAAACATTTATAAAATCCTCTTCTACATGTCGCACTTTTAAACATCTTGCATGTCAAAGGCTGTTTAGAACTCCAAATAACGTTTTTATACTACAATGCATACTTTATTATGTATAACTAGTGTTTTCTCCCACGCTATGTGCGCAGAAGTTTGGTTGTTTTCCCCTGTCTTACTTATGTGATTTTGTTTGTTGTCGACTCGGCTCATCAAAAATCACAAAAACGAACACCGATATCAGTCGGATAATACCTCTACCAGCAACAATGGTGTTCACTCATAATCGGTTTGCTTTGTCGCTTCATTGCAATACCACAACAGTAATTGTACTCGCTATAGCCTATGATACAAGAAAATCACCAATGTTTGATGCAAAAAAAAAATTATGGTCAAAAAGCAAAAACACAAAACTTTGTTGTAGCACCTCACGGTTCACACCACCAAAATACCAATTCATTAATGTTTGCTGGCAAAAACACAAAAAGTAAAGTTTTATGGCCAAAAAGCAAAATTACAAAAAATCATTGTAATACCTTACTTGCTTTTTAATATAAACTAGGTATATAACCAACTGCGCGTTACGCCTCTTACCACACAGTGGTGATCATAAGGCTCTGAATGTGCGGCTCGTTGTGGCTGCAAATTGTCATTTGCCGCGCCAG
>BJCN01323173.1:0-24054 GCA_018326445.1 Flaveria brownii
GATGCTTGGTGTTATGGAAATAGAATTGATTAGAAGTTTGGATTAGGAAAATTACGATTCATGGTGTTAGCTACATGGGCTATTTTGAAGCTGTGATTGTCCATCTGGTGGTTTTTTTATTGCTATTTTCTTAAATGGCGTCTGCACTTGTTTATATTTGCAAGAAGCAGTATGCACAAGATGGTATACGTGTAAGTAATGTCTGGGTAGCATTGTGAAATTGGGATGGTTTAGCTCATGCTTCACATTTGGATTTGTTATTAAATCGATAAAATAGTAGTGTTGTTGCTACATGATACCTTGATCAACCAGGATAACTTAGATAGATAGAGTACATGAGTAGAAATAGTGCAAAGTGGAATGAGGCAAGTGTTTCTGGCTTTCATTTTCACTGAGGCTTTTAGGTTGCAGTTAAGGTTAATGTAGGTCTTATGTGACCCTACAAGTTGTGTTTTGTATGAAATTCTTGGAGTCTTGATTGCCAAACTGTCTGAATATTCCAATTAATCATATGAATACAATAGTAGCTGATTTCTTTGATCATTTGTTGATTGATGTATAGGTTCAAGTAGGCGGATCACCACAATACAAGGTTGAGAGGAAGTTAGGCAAAGGTGGCTTTCGTCAGGTATTTGTAGGTCGTCGTGTTTCTGGTGGGACTGAATGGATATCCGGTCCTGGAGCCATGGAGGTAAGTGAGATTTTACCAAGCAATCAAATTAGGATACTACCATAGCATTGTTTTCTCTGAAATCAGATTTTTGCCAACTTAATTTTTTGGATGTAACAGGTAGCTCTTAAATTTGAGCACAGAAATAGCAAAGGGTGCAGTTATGGGCCTCCATATGAGTGGCAGGTTTACAAGTATGTGTTTATTTTCTGATCTATCATTGTCATTTAAAATGTAGTTTTCATTAGAAGTTACATCAATGTTCATTTTGGTCAAACAACTCTCTAGGCGGCAGATGCAACTACATTTCTTGGTTTGTTATTGATGTGTTGCTCGCCAGATGAGCCAAGGGCCGTGATGAGATACCGGAGTGGTGTCCATCGCTTGGCGTGGCATTGCTTTTGCATTTCAGCCACAACCGGCCGTCTGTTCTGAGCATTGGTTACCGATCAAACTCATTTGTCTATATCGATTATCGCGTATGCAATAAACGGTTGTCGAGCACATGTCTTATTGTTGGTTGTGTGTATTCGCGCAACGCGCGACACTGAATACAACTAGTTTGTATTAATTATGTAAGAGAGTGTTGTGTGACGCTTATGTTTTCAAGTCGGTTTAATTTTTTGGGTATCTAAAACGAACTTTGAACTATAAGCTCTGTTTTCAAACTTTATTCATACGTTATCGACCTGTATCAAAAGTTCAATCTTAATACCTAGTAACTAAAACATAAGCATAGAATAAAGAAAACAAAATGATAGGAAAATATTCTAAATTGTGTCTGTATGTTTATTTATTTCAAAGTCCAGTTAAAAAAAATTTTGAGCAGATAATTTTTTTATTAGAATTCTAGCAAGAGGTTAGAAAATAGCATAGGAACAACATTACAATTGAAATCTACACCATACATCCCAATTAACATGTTCTAGCTTTTCCATAGTTTTTACTTCACCAACTAAAATTTCTACCTTCAAGTTATTGCCATCAAATAGTTTTATGTTCCTACTTTTTCAGATCAAATATATAGTTACATATACTATGTTTCTTATCACTTTTTTTTGTCAATAGTATTAATTTTTGGTTTCATGGCGTAAAATTTTGAGCCGTTGGTGTAAATTTGAGTTCACGTCCTCTAAAAAATTAATTTTGTCTCCGCCTCCCTATAAAAGCGTCCAAGCTCCACCACTGGTTGGACCAACACACCGAAAGACAATCTCGGGTCTCTGATATACATCCACACATTAGGCACGTAGGTTGGATTGCTACTCCGCGTTTGTTAAGGTTTCGATTCACCGGTTTCTGTCAATTGTGCCTTTCCAACACATGAGATTAACCTTCAATGGTAAGAGTCTAACCCATTTCAAATGAATTTAGTTGCGTGGAAGGGTCCTTTTCTCATCGATCTTGTTGAAACCAATGCCTATACGTTAACATCTAAAAACTCTTTCCAAGTCCATAGCTCAAACTTATATATGCATAAGTTATTATTTTTATAGAATTTAAGGACTCTAGGGATGTGGTAACCCAAAGCCCTTGCTTTATTTTACTCCCCTTAACACCCATTGCATACTTTCTAAATTAACATATTAAAGATTAACCCTTTTACAAATTATTTTCTTTCAAACTTTTTAGTACATTTCATTATCTGATGATAAGTTATTTGGGCCACCCAATTTTAAAATTCGGGCTACCCGATAGCCCAAACTTGACCCGCAATCTTGACAATGACACGCATGCATGTTATCTTGGAAGTTTCCAAGAATGGTCCTGCTGTATAGTGGTCTCACACTCTCATATTTGTCATATCAGTCGTTTCAACTTTTAAATGGACGTTTGTTTTTTGCTATCCATTTTAAACATGCATAACCAATTATCCTTAGTGCAACTGATTAAGATAATCTACCCAGACATGTAAATAAATGGGAGGTTGTGAGTTTAAGTCTCACTCTAAACCAAAAAATGCTTAGAGTTGAGCCAAGGAGTTTTCTCAGGAAAGAGCTTCCTCCTGAGTGGGTTGGGGCCGGGACGGTGGACCCGATTAAGATAACACCAATCCTCCGAAGCAGGGCCGTACGTTTACCCTTCAAGGTTAAACATGCGTACGTATTTGTAAACAGGGTTAAAGTTTCTGCTTTCCAAGCTAAACAAACGTTTAACTCTTTGGTTTCTCTTTTAAACATCAGTAAAACGGTTAAATCTGTCAGTGGTGTTTGTATAGAATTTCTCTTTCAAGAATATGGCCCAGGCCCAGTCATGAAAGCTCCTCCAGAAGATTTTTCAATTTCTTTGAAATGGATTAAGTCACCAAGAAGTATTCTCTTATCACCAAAGTACAGTTATGGAGTATGGTGTTATTACAGCAAGCTTTCTTCTTGTTTCTGCACTTGCAGTTGCACTTCAAGTGCTCTTTTTCTCCCCAATATCTCCAGACCCACTTGAATTACCACCTGAACCATCTTCACATCCTTTCACCCCTAACAACCGCTTACAGGTTAACTTCCTAATCAATACTTACTGTGTGCTTTCTTCATGTTAATTACTGTGTGTTCTTTGATCTTTACAGGAAGTAATTAAGCTAGGAGAAGGGATACTAAACAAACCAGAAGGTCTGTGTGTGGACCAAAAGGGGATGCTGTATACTGCTACCAGAGATGGGTGGATCAAAAGATTACATACAAATGGGACATGTGAAAACTGGAAGAAGATACATGACAAAGATACCTTACTCGGTTTGACAGTCACACGAGCAGGCGACCTGATCGTGTGTGACACCGAGGAGGTGAATCTTTTATACTTATTTAAGTTTTTTTTATCCAATAAAGTTGATTAAAATGGAATTTTATGTAATGGTTTCAGGGTTTGATTAAGGTTAGTGAAGATGGTGAAGTGACAGCTATAGCAACTCATATGAATGGTGAAAACATAAGGTTTGTAGATGATGTTGTTGAAGCAAGTGATGGGAGCTTATACTTTAGTGTAGCCAGCACTAAATTTGGGCTGCATAATTGGTACCTTGATGTGTTGGAAGCTAAACCTCATGGGCAGCTTCTAAAATATGACCCGGTTACAACGGAAACGTCGTTGGTGCTCGACGGGCTCGGGTTTGCTAATGGGGTAACCATCTCTGCAGACCAAGAGTTTTTGGTGGTATGTGAATCATGGAAGTAAGTGACATTTGCAAATAAAACTAACAATGTGCAGTGTGTGTAATATACTAATATCTACAACTAAAAGTTCAAAAATCTTGGGCTTGGTTGTGTATCAGATTTAGGTGTCTGAAGTATTGGTTAAAGGAGGAAATGAGAGGAAAAGTAGACGTTTTTATCGACAATCTTCCTGGTGCGCCAGACAATATTAATGTTGCTCCTGATGGGTCATTTTGGATAGCTATACTTCAGGTGATTAGATAACTTCTATGTGTTAATGCAACAACAAGAATTATGATTTAAAGGTAATTAAAAGAGCTTACATGATGCAGGTGACCTCAAGCAGGATGAAATTTGTGCATTCTTCCAAAGCAGTTAAACACCTTCTGGCAACATTTCCAAAGCTGAGTGATCAAGTTAAAGCGGTTGAAAGAAGTGCAATGGCGATAAGTGTGGGGAGTGATGGAAAGATTATCAAGAGGTTAGATGATCTTACAGGAGAAGTGATGGGATTTGTCACTTCAGTTCTGGAGGTTGATGGAAATCTTTACTTTGGAAGTTTGAAAAATGAATTCATAGGCAAGTTGCCAATAAAAACTTTAGCATGAAGCTGGAACGTTTTTATCGCAATGATCTACGTTTGCGATAACTGTATTCTGTAGGTTGTGGTTTTAAAATGTGTAAAAAGGATAAGCTTAATAAATAACAAGAAGTAGTAATAGAATATGGACCATGATGATTAATACAACGTGAGTAAAAACAAATTATTCTTGTTTTTCTTTTTTTCAGAACGGCTTACTCACACACATTCTAATCCTACTTCCAAATCTATTTATTTTTTATTACAAGACTTAGAATTCTAAATCACTTGAGAATGACATCTTTCCAATACACCTTAGTACCATTAGCCCCGAATCCTTTGATAATTGTTCTGGTTAATTGACCAGCATATACACATTTGACAAAATAAAAAAAAAAACCATAGTAAGGATCTTACCATTACAATGATGAGGACAGTTAAGACTCCTGAAGTATGCTTCTTTCATCAATCATCATGTTTCTCATTAAGCACATATATCCAACAATCTTTCATTTGGATAAGATTTAACTAGGCCGGCGGCGGTAGCACCGTAACAAACGGAGCACACCTACCCGCATTGCAACGAGTCTTCTTAGACGTAAACATCTTATACTAGCCGACTGCTGCGCCAGCCTCTCCGGCAAACAATTTCTCCGATCAACATTACCCAACAACCCATTACAGTTCACAATTTTTCTATGGTTTTTGTTGGAAAACTAAGAATTTTGTAAATTTTCGATTTGCACGTCTGATCCGAACCCATTCTGACCCGTTTCTGACACGAATCCGTTCTAACCCGAACCCATGCATGCTGTTGGGGTATACTGCTACCAGAGATGGGTGGATCAAACATTGCATACATATGGGACATGTGGAAAATGGAAGAATATACAGAACAGAGATATTTTACTCGGTATGACAGTCACGAGAGCTGGTGATCTGATTCTGTGCGACTCCAAGGAGGTAATCTTTTTAATCTGTAAATTATTTGGGTCGAAGAAAAAGGTCGAGTAAAATGAAACTATATATGATTATGCAGGGTTTGATTGAGGTCAGTTAAGACGGTGTAGTGACAGCTTTAGCAACTCATATGAATGCTGACAACATAAGGTTTGCAGATAACATTGTTGAAGCAGGTGATGGGAGTTGCACTAAATTTGGGTTGCATGATGCGCACCTGGATATCCTTGAGGCTAAACCCACGGGTAGCTTCTAAGATATGACCCATTTACTATGGAAACATCATTGGTGCTTGATGGGCTTGGGCTTGGGCTTGGGATTGGGCTTGGGCTTGGGCTTGGGCTTGGGCTTGGGCTTGGGCTTGGGCTTGCTAATGGGGTGGCCATCTCTTCAGAGCAAGAGTTATCGACTTATTGGTGGTGCTTGATGGGCTTGGACTTGCTTCGGTATCAGATTTATATCCTTAAAGTACTGACTCAATAAAAAAATTAGAGGAAAAGTCCACTATTTTATTGACAATCTACCTGGTTCACCAGACAATATCAATCTTGCTCCTGATGGGTCATTTTGGATAGCTATACTTCAGGTAATTAGACAATTTGTATCTTTAATGTAACAACAGTAACTATTATTTGCAGGTGATTACAAGAGTTTACATAATGCAGCTGACTCAAACAGGATGAAATTTGTGCATTCTTTTGGAAACATTTCCAAAGCTGTATGATCAAGTTAATGCCCTTGACAAAAGTGCAATGGCAACAAATGTGGGGAGTAATGGAAAGATTGTCAAGATGTTAGTTGTTCCTAGTGGAGAAGTGATGGCCTCTGTCACTTCAGTCCTAGAGTTTAACGGGAAGCTCTTCTTTGGAGGTTTAAAAAACGATTGCATAGGCATGTAGCCGATATGAACCATTATGACTAGCAAGATGAATATTATTTGTGAAACATAAAAAGTGCAAAAATAACTCAACGGGCATATATCCTTCTTGTAAATTGATTTCTACATCCAATACCATGAATTGCCGTAACAAATACTGGAATTAGTTTCAACTACTGAAGCCTGCTTCTTTTATCTGGCTTCTTATCAATTCCATATGCTGATGGTTTGCTATCTTTGCCGCTCTTTTTGTTGACAAACTCAGAGAAAGATGGGATGGGTGGCAACTTTAGGTCACTGTAAGTGCTCTCTGAAGAACTTAACGAAACATTGTCATGATCTTTTTCACTCATCTTCATTGTCTGATCTGAAACAGATGGTGATATTGATATTAAAAGTTCCTCTTCGGTTGCATTTTTTGATGTAGAATTCGGATTAGTGGCAAGCCTAGATGTTAAGTCTGCAGCATTAACTGTTAAAAGCCACCTCACAGTACTTGCAACTTGTGATAAATAAAATGATTTTCCAGTTTTCCTGTATTTTTTGAAGCACTCATTTTCAAGAAACATGGAAGACGTTTCAGGGTCAATCCTGTACATCAAGCATAAAAAGTGGTTTTGAAACACTCAAAAGATCTTAAATTTGGCAGAAATCGGTGAAAGAAGTGGATGGTATGCATACTGCAAGTGGTTGAGCCGCTGCTGTGTTTGCTTTAGTGAATTGAGTAGTCTTTGCTTGCAGGACTCCCGTGTGGTTTCATTTATAGCATATTTGTCAGGTTTATTGTTCTGTGAGAAGGACAAAAGTCAAACTAGACCCTGCTATGGAATATATTTATAGTCAATGATCCCCCTCAAACCACTAGAAATTACCTGTTTATTAGGATCTTTTGTCTTATAATAATTTTCTTCTGCTCGTTGCAAAATATCCATCTTCTCGCTATATTTCGATTTTGGAGGTAAGGCCGACTGTGTAAGGCCTTCCACAACATCAATATCATCTGGAAATTAAACTAGTCAACTTAAGAAGCACAAGGTGAAAACATTTGTTAACAGAAAAAATGATCATTTACATGCTTGTAGCCATATAACTGACATCTATCAGAAACGCTGAATCCATAAAATCAAGACACAAAATGTTACCTTCATCATCAGAAATATCATCTTCAGACACAATTGCTCCGTCATCACGAGACCAATACTCTGAGAAATCAACTTCATCAACAGGTTTTGAGGAGCTGAGATAAAAGAACTATTCATCATTACATAACATTTATTCATAAAAGATATATAAAATAGATTTAAACAAAATTATTACCTGCTTATAAATATTTTTGAGGATCCAACTCTATTACCAAGAGAACACATGGCTTTAAGCTCCTCCAAGTATTTTTCCACTAGGTTTGGACTTTGGCATGCATCACATGTTTTCTTACACAGTGATGTTGGCACCTACTTTGTGCAAGTGACGTTTAAAAATCTGGTAATATTAGATCTGATATAAATAAGAAGGATTATGGTACAAACTTGGATTTAGCTACCTGTTCCCCAAAACCGTCAAGAATCTTTTTTCTACGACAACCAGATGTTTCACAATACTCCACCATCTGCATTTATAAACCAATTTAAGCAAATTAATGAGGTAATATTGAAGATAAGTTTTGCAAGCTTACCAAATTAAAGTCAACAATTGACTTCTTTGGGGAACTGTCATGCAAACTTGAGGACTGCGACTTCTTGTTATCTGCATTATTTAATATAAATTGCTGCAAGAATTTTATGTATTAGTAACTAATGATAAGAGGACTGATAAAAAAAAATTAAAAAGAATCAAACCATTTTCTTGCGGTCGTCAATTCCATAGTATAAAACACTTCTAGAAGGTTGTTGATCACGACCGGCTCTACCTGATTCTTGATAAAAAGATACCATTGATTTGGGAATGTTGAAATGGCAAACAATCCTAACATCTTTCCGATCTATACCCTAATATTTATTGTGAGTGACTTGTTAGTTGATATATACACTTAAAAAAGTTTCCGAACAAAATATAAAAGGGTTAGAATTAAAAGAGTAGCATACCATTCTAAAGTCACAACAATGTCTCATTAGATTATAATTCACCAAAAATGCTCCAGGAGAGTAACCAGCATGAAGAAAGAAAAGAAATATCATATGAATATAAACTCCTCTTCATTAGGGTCATTTAATTATAATAGTAAAATAAATTTAACCATACCCAAAAGCCACTGTAGCCACTACAACTTGTGTTTTGGCAGAAATCCAATCATCTAAAACAGAGGTCCGTAGTTTATTGTTTAACCCTGCATGATATGCTGAAAGCAAATCAAGAAAAATAAGCATGTTTGTAATGAACACCTCAAGAATAAGTCAAAGGAAGATGAAAAAAACTACCAGCACAAGAAATGCCACTTTTTGATAAATGAGAAGCCAGATCATCACACATTGTACGTTCAAGGCAGTACACAATTCCACATACATCTCCACAAGATTTAATTAGATCAGTCAGATCAGCATATGGGTCAGTTAGAAGATCTTTAAATCGAACTGTACAAATTGAAAAATTAATCATATAAATTATTAAACTTCAATCCAAACAAAAAGCAAATTACTTATTGCAGAGCAACAAATAGTGAAACTGGCAAGAGAGAAGAGCAATGACCAATACATAAAAAAACATTAAGATCATGGTTCTAATTTGTTAACCAGATGGCACAAAATATACATTTCCCATTCCCTTATCTGCCTTAACCATAAAACTAACATGCATGCATTAGGTTAGGGAGCAAATCACACATATTGACTCAACCTTCATAATATATATTTGGGCGGTTAAATGATGATTTCAGGACCACAGGGTTCTTCATATCCAAGGACTCTATCACATCAACCTGAACCCTGCACATAGTTTACAGTTTCCTTAAAAAAAACGCACACTGAACAGAAACAAATAAGATAACTCATCGAAAATGTTGGGTATAAATGTGATTGTCCATAGTAAAAGAAATAAGACGTCACTTGGGAACAGCAGTAGCTGTCAACGCTAATATTGGAATGTCTGGCATACGTTTCCTCAAGGAAGCTAATTTTCTGTAGCTAGGCCTGCATTAGTTATACATTTGAATCAAGGACAACAAAAACTAGAACTAGTGTACATTGAGCTTGTACAAGGAATTGGGAAACTATTTATAAACTTGAGAAATCACCTAAAATCATGCCCCCATGTTGAGATGCAATGTGCCTAAAAGGTTAAGAAAAAGAGAACATATATAACCAGAACTCAATGATCAACCAATCAGATGTATAGTCCACGATTGACCAATAAAGGTTCAAACCTCATCTATTGCAATCAAATTCAACAACCCTCTTGAATGAATCTTTGTCAACTTTGACATAAATCCAGTTGTTGCAATCAATTCTGGTGTCACATAGAGCAACCTCAATCCTGGATTTCCAGATTCTAGTTCTTCATGGATCTAAAAAGGTCATCAAAAATCATTTTAAAAAAGTTTGACAAAAGTTAATAGTTGTTGGAGTTCGAAATATCACGAGGTTTTCAACTTAAGATGCTAAAGTTAAAGATTACCTTATTCCTAACTTGTGAAGTCTGAGTGGAGGAGAGATATTCAGCAGCAACCCCTTTTTCCTTCAATGCCATAACTTGGTTTTCCTGGTGCAAAAGTAACATGATAAATTAGAGCAATTTGACCTTCAATAACGGCATAACGCTTAACAAAAATAAGATCATTAAACAAACAAACAAACTCACCATTAAAGCTGTGATCATGGAGAAATAATGCATGAAATTGAGTCAAACCCTGGCATTTAAAAATGAAAACCATTGTGTAATACAAGCTTCCATAAACATCCAAATCAAGATCAATCATCATTCACCTATCAAAGGAGAAACAACAAGCACAATCCCTGGTTTTGCCAGTGCAGGAATTTGATAACAAATCGATTTCCCGCCACCAGTTGGCATCAGACAGAAACAATCTCTTCCTGCATCAAAAATAGGGCACAATTATGCATTAAAGAACTTCAAAAAATTGTTGCCTTAACAAATTTTAACAATCCTTTAACCTTTTTTTCTCTAATAATAACGAATATGACTACAAAACCTGATAATACAGCTTCTATGGCTTCCAATTGCTTTCCTCGGTACTCCGAATGGCCAAAATGCCATCTCAAAAGCTTCGTTAAACCTTCTTTCCCTGAAATTTGCCTCTCCTTGCTGATAGTTTTTACAGGTAGAAGTGCCTTCTTCATTACAACTGTCGCAACAAACATTGCATCAGTGAGCTCATTCTTAGAAGTGAAAGTTTCAACGTTAAATTAGGGGCAAAAATGTTATCGCCTCAACTAGAGTAATCAACCGTTGAAGGAAAAATTAATCAACTTTAGCGCATTTTACACGCAATGATCACCGGAAATTGTTACGTAATAAGTGATAACGTGTTTACCTGAGACTACGTCGCCGGAGATATGTAGAAACTCCGGGAAGGTTTCCGGCGGTCCGGTACGGAAGACGGAAATTTGGAGATCAGAGGAAATTTAAGGAATTTTGCTTGTTTTTTTTTATTTTTAAGTTTTTTTTTTTTGAATTTTTTTTTTATTTTTAAGTGATTAGGGCTTCAAAGTTTTTAAGTTGGATTAATTATAAAAATAAAAAAAGTATTAATAAACTCTAAGTTTTAATAATGTGGTTTGAGTGTTTTAATCATTTTAGAATAAAAGTAATATTTTGTTATAGCATGCTTAGTGATTAATTTTTTAAATAATTTTAATTTTTGACATTAACTCTGTTAGTTTTGTTTATTAAATCTATGGATATTAAAAATATATACAGTTATTTAGCATTGAAATATGTCACTTACCATTCAACCCACTCTTTCTTCCACCGTCTCTTGCGACCACCATCATATCCGACAACCACCACCACTCTTCCACAACCTTGTTTTTTCAGCAACAACACCACCATCATCGGTTTCGTCACCACAGTCGTTGATTTCCTAAATTGTCGCACCACCATCACCATTGCAAATTTTTCAAGCCTCTCTGACATAACCAATCAACCATATTCCACCACTGCTTACCTCCCTGTGGCGATGAAACCACCGTCTCCCCGAACTGACACGCCCTGTTTTTATCTAGTTAGCCCCTAGACAATTGGCAGCTGGAAAAACACCTATCCTCATCTCTCAATATCATAGTAATCCATTTAGAAACAAGTTAACATGAAATTCAGTTTAAAAAGCTTTAATAAGTGTAGAAATGAGCCTATTTGGGCCAAATACATCTCTTATAACATAATTTAAGCCTTGTAGAATTATTATAAAACATTTTAAACTTCCAGTAGCACTATAGGCCCCACCACCCATAATCAACAGTAAAGTTAAATGCATATTGATTGTGTAACCCCTCAAGTCTAAAACTACGTTTGACGCATGAGAAAGAGAGATGGTAGCTTAGGATGGTGAAGGAGAGATTTTGACATTAGAAAATGTCCAAGTATCGTTGAACAAGAGCCGTGGCAAACCGTTATAAAAACCGGAAGCTAAACAAAGTGAAAAGTTGTCCAAAATTAAGGACGGTGAAGGTGAGATCGACCACCTATCTCTGGTGAGTTGTTGTGGCAATGGTGGTGGGGGGTGGTTTGTGGTTGTGGTTATGGTTGTGGTAGCAATGTCGGAGATAGGTCGTGGTGGATTCAAGATTAAGGACGTCGTTATTGATGAATTGAATTACGTAAGACCTTATATTAGTTACCACGAACCATGCTTCTTCCAAGAAAACATACACCCAAAGCAACATAATGATTTTACAATAGATGATATATGTACTTAAATTTAAAGTTAATTGGTTTATCATTTTACAATCGGAGATTAATTTTAAGTTTAACCTTTTTGACACACAGTTATGTGCTTCTAACTGATTAAGTGTTGCCTTTTGATTATTGTAAGCATGTAGGTGTTGTATTCTAATCACTCAGTGTTATGTAAATTACAAAAAAAAAAAACATCCTTTATGTATATACAAACTTGCAGTTTTGGTCCCTAATCTTCATTAAATACGATAGTCATCCTTAATCTAATACGTTTGTAACACATTTGGTCATTTCACTTACTAACGTTAGATTTTTTAGTTAAATACATATTAAATGGGCCAAAAGTCACTAAGTAAACTTTTAATGCATTACCCCTTAAGTCACATCATCATGTACAATGTTTGTAATCATATTTAACATGGACCCAAAGACCAATTAATCCAAGGACCCTAAATCCAAGTTATATGATTTTACACATATGATTTTGTAAAATCATATTACATAAGCCCCTATAGAGATATCTAACTGTTCCACATCTACATCTTGTTCATCTTGCTATTTGAAAGTGATGTATTGTAGCACTATGAAGTATGGACAACATGAAAAAACCTGAATAAATACCAATTTCACATCTACTGGTTCTTTGTTCACGAAAGTGGAAAACATATGGTCTATAAAATTAAGTACAATCAAAATCACAAGTCAAAACACATCTTATCCACAATAAAAGAAATTCTTTATCTCAAAGTCCTATTTAATATTCTTGAAAAGCAGCCATTATATGGCTTAAAACCAATAAATACTATCAAATTCACATTTCATGAACTTCATCCACAAAAAAAACATATTATTAAAATCCTAATTCAACAGGCCAATATTATATATTATATTGTCGTCAGATATTGTAACCACCGATAGAAATGATATAAGCCGTTAGATTTTGGTGAAATTAAATCCTGACCGTGTTAAGTCAATGGTTACACTTTTCCAAAAGCGGTTACTGACGGTTGCTACTGCTGATTGTCCGATCTTCCCATATTAACCACATTCACCCTGACGGTTCGTTTCCATCAATCTCCCCCACTCGCCCTCGATTCTTTCTTTGGCGGTTCCTTCCTCTCTATGTTCATATAGCAAACAACATATGACATGTAAACTATATCACAATCAAGCATGTAAACTAGTCAATCAACACTTCACTATTCAGTATTCACAATCATCTGTTGTTTTGTCTTCAATCCCATTTAACTCATTCTTCTTCCCCCTTTTCTCCATCAATGGCATCCCACTTTCTGACCCATCTTATTTAAATTGCACCCAATCTCCCTACATTAGCCTTTTTAATCAGCGTTGCCGAGAGTCAACCGTTTGAACAACACGCAGACGACATACTTCTTGAACAGGTGGCCCTATAACCCAAAGTTCTTTACATGAAACTGGTCATTCTGATATGAATTTAGCAAGTTTTACAGTTTAATGTCTAAGAAAACAAGAAATGGTAGCAGAAGTTACTTAAAAGTGAAGAAGATTGTATCCATGTTACTTGATCTTTATGCTAATCAATCAGGTCATTGCAAAGAAACAGGTTGAATCATACACTACACAAGCATGGTTTTCACAAGATAAAGAGCTCGAGGAGAATGTCAGTAACATACAAGTAGCAAAGACAATTATGGCTAAAGCATTATATATGTTACCAATTGAATATTTTGCACGTAGGTAGCAAAGATAAGCCTAAAGACAGCACCGTGCCTGAATATACACATATGATCTTGACGAAGACAGAAACACAAGATAAACCTTCAAAATCTGGACAAAACAGGCAGAACTTATGCAAACAATTCTTCATTTTCATAATATTTTAATTTCAAAATCACATCATATTTCAGATATTGTACACTACCATGATAACACAAGAGCATGATTATTATCTATTTAAAAACATAAACATGATCAAATACATGGAGACCAAGCAGTTTAAGGAGTCATGTCAAAAAGACATTGAATCACTGCAGCTTAATCAAATGAGATCAAAGAAATGAGTGATTCATGAGCAGGAAAACGCTTAACGAGTTCAGACCGTTTAGCCAACACAAAGTCCTCAAACTGGAAGGCAGGTGCAACCGTGCATCCCACCAAGGAAAAATGTTCTTCAGCATCCCTTGGTGCCTTCTTCACGACCACATTATCTGTTGATATTTCATAATCTTTGGTCGGAAATGCTCCAAACCATACATTTGGTGGCACTGTGTACTGCAAAAGTTGGTTTTGTTCAATATCTTGTCCAATGCATGTTAACTTTGCACTTCCATCTTTATCGTCTATTTCCAGTATCTGTTGGCCAATATCAACACAAATATGACAAAAGAACGATATAACGATATAACGATATAACAACGATGAATTAATTATACAGATTACAGATCAATTACCGTAAGAGGTTCACCCAAATAGAAGTGCCATGTCTCTGCACTTGGAATGCGATGAAGATGTGATACACTCCCCGATGGAAGTAAGAAGTATATAGCTGTACTTACTGGACGATCAACCTTATCTGTTCATAACCTAATATCAGAAAGCTGGAAAAAAAGAAGCCCAGTGGAAAATATATTTATAACAGAAAACATGGTTTATAATGCAACAATGATATTAATCAAAATGTTGAGTAAGATAAAGCAAAACATATATGACGGCTGGAACGTCTCAACAGGCTAGATCATGTGGCAAACGCCATAAGAGGTTTGCCCCAAGGCCCCCAACTGTTGAACCCGAATCCAATTATCTGAAGCACCGATTTTGGCTTTGACATTTTTCCCTAATTTTTCTTCCTTACTTTGGTTACTTAGCTATCAACATTTAGTTTCAAGATTTGACAAACCTGCCAAGTTTCGAACTTTTTGGTAAAATGGAGCTTGATGTATATTATCTATGATCTTAAACTCAAATCCCCTATCAGAGTCTTCTAATCTTGAATCTCCCAATCCCAGTGGACTTAAAGAACCATAAAGAGCAAACAATTGATTCAACCATAGCAATTATCAACACTGAGTCACATTAACACAGCTAATAAAGGGTCAAAACGCAACATCGATTCACATCAAGATCTAGTAAATGTTCAAAATTGATTCTTGCAAAGGCTTGTGAAAGTAGTGAATCTTGGATCTTGTAAGGAAAATTGTGGAGATAGTGATGCAATTGGTGATAAAGATAGCATCTTTGAAGATTCAGATGGGTGATGAAGAGATACTACTTACATTGAGGGGGGAGTTGAGAAGTGGAGAGAGTGATGGAAGTGTCTCTAAAGGTCTCAGAGAAGAAGCCACCTTCTGGGTGTGGTTTCAGGTTCAGTTTCAAAGCAACCTGAGATGCTGTTGGTGCCATCTTCTTCTTTGACTCTGCTTTCAAGCAAGCTGTTTATCTCTCCTGCACAAACAACAGGACCGTTGCCACCAACCCTCTTTGATTGTGGGTAGAGTTTTCAATCACTAGTAGGTATTGAAAATGAATGCGGATGTGGGCCAATTTACTTGACAGTTTCTTCACATACTATAGATTTACCGTTTAAAAGGAGGTATAGGAAAAGAATAAAAGAATATCTTATCGGTGTTAACACTGGTATGACAGTTTCTCTCTAAGGTTCTAGCCCCATGACAGAATATACATAATGGGTAAATTTGAAATTAGGATTTATAGAGTTTGTGAGTTAACAGATATAAATTAAAGGTTTAGATTTTGGTTATTTTGTGTTGTGTTAGAGAACTCGTTTATGTTATGAGTCAAATATGAATGGAGTTTTTTAAACAATAAATACATACATTCATTCAATCATATTTATAAACCTACATTAATGTATGTCACAAGACTTAACCACTCTTCAAATCCTTTTACGTAAATATTTGAATACATTATTTTTAACTCAAAATTATCTCATATTGAAATACTCAATTGATATTGAATAGGTCGTCTCACAATATATATAGACATCGAAAGATAACCCCAGATACTTAATTTGACACATGGATTCAATACTGTTAAATCTTAAACCGTATTTAAACTCTTCACCCTAGTTAGAGCGGAATGAAATCTGAAGTTCTGACTAAAAAACATAAAACACCATCCGAACATGTCATGTGTGAAGCATTTGCCAAATCTACGCAAAAAAAAACACACTAGTTTGATGTTTTGTAAGGGAGGGTTTTATTTAAGACAAAATTTGTGTGAAGATAAATGTGTTAAACACAGGCATCGGCCACATACCCTTTTGCAATCATTTTGTAATGCGCAAGAACCATGCGTAATTGTCATGATTTGTTTCACATTATAGTTTAGTTTGGGTGAAAAGACTAAAATCGTTCACAGACTATCTCCGGTTTCAGACTAAAACAAGAAGTACTTTAATTATGTTATCAAACAATAATATACAACATCCATGGCCCAAACCCAAAGATTGTGATTTAAAATGTTGCTACAGTGTGATACATTAGATGAACATATGTGTTCATAATCGGTACAAGTTCATAAAAACCATGATTTTAAAGAAAGACATGTAAGTTGTAACCAAAGCATCTATCCATCATTGAATTTGGGTGCTGAAGGCCTGCAAAAGATATCAAAAGTTAATTAGAAAGTAGAAACATCAATCTCACACACGTATGGTCAAGTAAGCCAAAGAACCGCAGGTTGTTACCGAGAAAATGTTGACATGACCAGGGTCCGCGAGGTGAGCCGATAGGTTCTCAAGGGGTCCTTGCCCGGTGTAAATGGCTTGGAACACAAAACCCGCAAAAGCCAACATGGCTAGTCGCCCGTTCTTTATCTCTTTGGTCCTCAGAACCATCACTGGTTCTGGAGACCCTCTTCCCCACATGAACGGGTCAAACCACAATCCCCCTGGGTACCCAACATCGGGCTTTGGTTTCTTCTTATTAGGAAGATTAGGCTCGATGTCAACGCACCCAGGGTTGATTATGTCAGCCCATCTTCGACCCTCCACCCAACCCATCAACGCCATTTGCACCACGAATAAAGTCGTCGGATCCGCAAAGTACTCTCTAGAGCCCGCTTCGAACCATGAGAAATCGTCGATAAAGCCCATACTTTCCAGCCATTCTGGTATCAAAATTCCAGCAACTGCAAGCATTGCCCATCTGCTGTGCATCAACTCAGCTTGTGCAAACCACTTGAGTAATTCAGGATCAGACCCTAATCAAACAAGAAGGTGCAATCTTTCCTTAATTACTTCAAAGATTCATCAAAAAGACTCAAACCCATTAAAGTTTATGTACCTAATCCAAGTGGGTCAAAGCCAAAATCTCCAGGGAGGCTAATATTAAGCAAGAAAATGATGATCAACTAGTCAGTTAATAATATTCTTGATGTATTATGAAGATGAACAGAAATCATAAAGAATTGACCTTCCATCTAGCCATTCAGGAGGTGAGGTTCCTGGGAACCATACTGGTCTATCTGCAGGAAGTGGTTCACAGACACTTGATACACCTTCTTTAGCTGCTTTGAGCTTCTGTACTCCATGGGTGCTTCTGAACATGTACCTTGGAGTACAACTCCTTTCTGCAGAAGGTAGTCTTGTGATGAATTCTCCCCTGTCATAAAGAAAGATTGTCTGAATAAGTGTTTGACAACATACATATGCATACATATATACATATGTATATGTATAAAGAAAGAGAGAGTGGGACCTTGTTGGGAGGGATGAATGGGAGGTGGAAGCAATGGTGAAAGCCATTAAAGATCAACAATGGTGGATGGTACTATGGCAGTGGAAATGATAAAATGAATGAATAGAGTTAGAATTGCAGTGATTGAAGAAGATGATGAAGATGAAGATGACCAAATGGTGACACGTGTATGGATATGTGGGACACTTCATTGGTGCTTACTTTTGGGCCAGTCTTGGAGTTGGGCTTTTACCAACTGAAAGCCCATAATGATATATCCATGATCCATGGACTTAATACACATATGTGTTAACACAATTTAAAATTTTGAGACATTAAGTTAAAGATTAAAATAACGTAGTGATTGGTTAGTGGATGGTGTAGTCGCTTAACGAACGTATTAAAGCCAAAAAAATATTATAGTTGAAGATTAAAATAATGTGAGGAAGTGACACTTGAATTGCTCTCGTTCCCATCTACTTTTCAAGTGTGACAACATATCATCCAATAGGG
The DNA here is from genome assembly GCA_018326445.1 of Flaveria brownii. NCBI lineage: Eukaryota > Viridiplantae > Streptophyta > Magnoliopsida > Asterales > Asteraceae > Flaveria > Flaveria brownii. The sequence goes on from BJCN01323173.1 coordinate 18,272, forward strand.
TGACTTTCATCTTCTAAAAACGGTATGTACTATGAATTTGTTTGATTTTACAAAGGTATAAATGTAACATCCAGCTTCTCACACCACCAATATTGTCCGTTTTGCTTCACAAGGAGCTCACGTATTTGTTTTTGGTTACCCGGGTGAAAAGTTTCTAGAGAGGCCACCCATCTCTGGATTGCTTGCCACCTGAGCACGTTTAACTGTGAAATTCTTCTTTCATCCACAACCAATAAGCACAAAACACGTTGATGATATTAGAGACCAGACATTTCTTATGAACCATGAATCTCTCCTGTCAACAGCCGATGTGGGATTTGGCTATGGTGTTACAATAAACGACCCGAGTTTGGTTTGTTAAAAACTGAAATTGACCTAGGCTTAAATGAAGTAAAACTTAAGCTAAAAACAATATATAAATAATAATTTCTAAATGCATTCAAAGATTTAGTTTTTTTAATAACAATTTTTACTCATCGATAACATCAAATCAGTCAGCACTTGTAAAGATCGTAACGTAGTAATTAATAATGTGAAAGTTTTATCTTAAAAAATTCTTTAACTGTCTCACCAAGAGAGTTTTGAGTTCATTGATGAGAGGTGAAATAAGCTAGGTGTATTTTTTATTTTTCACTTTAAACATCCAACCAAGATTATATATTTTACTATATAAGTAATTGTGTATATATAGCAAAGAAATAAAGACTATATTGTTTACTAGTTCTTTTATCTTTTTGTTTCTTTTACTAATTTTCCTATTTTACGTCTGATTAATCATTGTCGTCATAATATAACTCAATGATTCGGCTATGTACATACACAAAGATAAAAATGAAGCTTATTAAACATAGATTATGTTAAGCATATATTTTAATCTCACACCTGGTTGAATACATGTCTTATTATATGATTAAACGTGTTGCCCGGTGTTTGTTTATAAAGTTGGAGATTATAAAAATGAGAAGGAAAATGTGTAATAGTGTATTATTACAACAATGTACTTCTAAAAATAATATGATAGAACTTGTATTACCTCATGCACTAGATACTATAAAAAGTATTGATTTGATTGAACATGTAACATGTCTCGCTTTAAATATAAATCTAGTTTAGTTTGTCTAACTTGCGTCTCAATATCATACAATCATGACTATTAAAAAGCAAAAAAAAATGCAGTTAACAATCATTAGTTTAGTATGATTTTTACATAAATAAAAGAAAAACGAGCCTCGATTGATGTTTATTACTAAGGCTTTGGTTTTAATAAAATGGTCTCATCATATCCATTCAACCTTAGCATGTTACTTCATATAAACTATACTCCATTTTTCATACACCTTTCAATCTTTCATCATTATACATATAAGTACACAACTTTAAGTTCTTTAAACAATAAAAAATGAAACGAACATAAAACAAACAAACAAACAAAAAAACCCAGTATGTCCCACTCAATAGCAGGATCAGGGGAGGGTAGGTGTAGGCTAGTCTTTCCTTTATGAAACGAACATAAAGCGTAACATATATTTATACCCGTTACGTCAACAATGATCACTAAAATCACATGATATAAGCAATATCCCGGTCTCTAACGACTTTAACCCATAAAACAATCAAGTTTAATTGTAATGAAATTAAAAGACGAAATACATAGTTTTGCGTTAACTTTTTAATAATAATAAAATATCATGATACCTTTGATAGATTAACCTAAGTGGAGTCATGGTTACTGATTCATCTCTGATGCAGATCTTCCCTTCCACCACACTCCATTCTCCCTCAATCCCAAATCAACAACAACAACAACAACAACAACAACAACAACTGCACTTGACCTAAATTGACACCACACCCACCTTCTTCTTCTTCACCACCAAACCCTAATCAACCTCAATGCCCCATTCATGTACACCCACAATCCATCACCCTTCACACATCACCTACTCCCTCTGATCCACTTCTACAGGCTCACCCACACTACCATGGTCGAAACCCTAACTCCACCTCCTTCAATCTGGCGATTCAACCTCCGCCGCCCCATCTCCACCCTAATCTCCTCCTACAAAACCCTCTTCGCCCTCCTCTGGATCATCGTTTTCACATCCATTTTCGTCTGGCAGCGTGATTTCGCCGATGGGTTTTTGATTTTCCGGCGAACCGTTCCGGTTCGGCCGGTGCCACGGCTCCGGCCGGTGGCGTTTAATGTTACGGATTTTGGAGCTGTTGGCGATGGTGTTACGGTGAATACGTTGGCGTTTGAGAGGGCCGTTTTTGCGATCTCGAAATTGGGGAAGAAGGGTGGGGCTCAGCTTAATGTTCCTGCGGGTAAATGGTTGACGGGGCCGTTTAATTTGACGAGTCATATGACGTTGTATCTTGCTGAAGATGCTGTTATACTCGGTGTAGATGTGAGTGTTAAATTGCTAATTGCTTTTATTTGTTATTGAAGGAGCATTTATGGTTGAAAAGTATGCATATGGTTATTTATACCTTAATTGGTTAAACATTGAGCTAATCGGATCTTACACAGATGTAGATGAATTTAATGTGGTTTGTTTATACGGGCTTGCTTAGATTGCACTCTTATGGGTTAACTTGTTGTGAAGGTGATCGTGTTTAGTGAGTTTGCCTGCGGTTGATGCTTCGTGTTTATACTTTTTGTTTTTTTGGATGATTATTAATGGATCTGATGAATGATGATTGTTTATGAGATTATTGAAACCTCAGTCATTATGCTTTGATAAACCTTTGTTGGTGTTGGTTGTTGGTATGTACTAAAGAATCTTGATGCTTCAGATCATGGTTAAAGTGATTTTATTTGTGTAGAACTTCTTGAAGTAATTGTATTTATTAACTGTTTCTTAAGTTTCTTTCGAACAAGCCAAGTTTCTTGATTTGTGATTACTGTTACCAGGGATTAATGTAAAATGTGACATTGTGATTTCTGATTAGTTCCACTAGTTGCTCTTAAGCTAGTTTAGTATTTTGCGTTTTAAGTTTATGTTAGTTGATTGTGCAAAATGATAAATGTATGAACATTGCAGATACCATTGGGTTCAAATCTTTATGATATCTGTTTTATTTTGCAGCTTAAGTAAACTATCTTGGGTGAAAAGGCGTCAATTTGTAGTTATATTGTCTGTCCTTTGAAGCCTTGAGCGCATCTTCTGTTAAGTTGCCAAAAATAGTTTATTATGTTTGTTGCTCACATATCTTTATTTTGTTTAACAGGATGAAAAGTATTGGCCTTTAATGCCACCTTTGCCTTCTTATGGTTATGGTAGAGAGCATCCTGGACCCCGATTTGGGAGTTTAATTCATGGTCAAAATCTCAGAGACGTTGTGATCACAGGTCAACACTTATCATGTACTCTTTTTCATGCGTCTTTTTATTGATATATCAGTTTTAGGTGTTAGCATATAGTCATTATTAGTAATCAGAACCCTCATCTGTAATGTTACATACCTGAACTGATTATATCCTTGTTAATCATGACAAATTGACAACAGGAAATAATGGTACCATTGATGGGCAGGGTCAAAGATGGTGGAAACGGTATCGTCAAAAGCTTCTTAACAATACAAGGGGCCCACTTGTGCAAATCATGTATTCAAGTGACATTTTGATATCTAACATTACTTTGAGAAATTCACCTTTTTGGACACTTCATCCTTACGATTGTAAGAATGTAACAATAAGAAATATGACAATCTTGGCTCCCCTTTTTGAGGCCCCAAATACAGATGGTATAGATCCTGGTGAGTGTGTATTTTGTTTTACTCCAGTTGATTTTTTAAAGCCTTTCTAAAATAGTAGTGATAGTGTTCATAACATTCTCATCACATTAGCATCAAAGCTCATCTTATGATTTGTTTCCCTTTTCATGAATTTTGCACTTATTATATTGTGTCTATTATGGTTTAAATAGATTCATGTGAAGATATGGTAATAGAGGACAGCTACATAAGTGTGGGTGATGATGCGATTGCAATAAAAAGTGGCTGGGATCAATATGGTATTGCATATGGCCGACCTTCAAAAAATATTATCATCCGAAATCTTGTGGTTCGTTCTATGGTGAGGTGAGTTTTCCATGCAATTTTTAATCTTTTATGGTCTAAACTTGTCATCATTCTTAGTCATCATGATGCTTGTATAAAACATGCACACTAGAATATTCTCCAAATGATGTGTTTTGAAAGTGATTGTGATATGAATACAGAACCAGATAACTAACTGTCATAAAAAGGGGATGTAGGAAATTGTATTTAGATGTGCTTCTGCAAATTTCATGTGTTTTAATGTTAATGTTTAACGTGTTTTGAGGAGAGTTTGATTAATAACCAAAAATTACTCTTTGGAAGAAGATAAAGATGGTATGTGAAATGGGGACTAATTGTCGCTCATGTTAGGGCAAAAGTAGTGTTACATTAGAAGTTCTATTTAACTCTTCGATAAACAAATTTGTTTCAGCTGGTATGAAACTGATCATTTAAAACCTAAATAATCAAATGTTCACATGATTGAATATCTTAAACCTGTTAATTTAAGATAATAATTATTAAGATTACCAACACCCCCTTGGTTTCTTTTAAAATTATCACTATGATTAACCCACATCCTGATTTCTAACATAAATCCCTGTTTGGCGAACTTCAACAGTGCTGGAATATCAATCGGCAGTGAAATGTCAGGTGGGGTATCAAACGTGACAGTTGAAAACGTTCTAGTATGGAATTCAAGGCGTGCTGTCAGAATCAAGACAGCTGCAGGTAGAGGGGCCTACATCCGAGACATCAAATACAAAAACATCACATTTGAAAACGTGAGGGTAGGAATAATCATCAAAACCGACTACAACGAGCACCCTGATGCTGGTTTTGACCCAAAAGCATTTCCAGAGATCAGGGACATAAGCTACATCAACATTCATGGTGAAGGTGTGCGTGTGCCGGTCAGAATACATGGTAGTTCAGACATTCCTGTGAAGAATGTGACATTTAGGGACATGTCAGTTGGCATCACATACAAGAAAAAACATATATTCCAATGTGCATATGTTTCAGGAAGGGTGATAGGGAGCATATTCCCAAAACCATGTGAGAATCTTGATCTTTATGATGAACAAGGAACCCTTGTGAAGAAATCTGTTTCTGAAAATGCTTCAGATATAGATTATGATATCTGATGACGGGTTTGCGTTTTTTGATATCTTTCTTATCGCGAGTGCTTCCTGGAGGTGTAACGTGGTATCTGGGGCCTTTCTTTTTTGAATCTTACTGTAGGGATGTTGATATAGATGTTTTGGTGATTCAATCTTGTTCTTGCCTTTGGTTTTTATTTGTAATACATGTTTATATAAACGAATGTTATTCGAAAAACTGAAATAGCCGTTTTTATACACGCTAAAAATGTTTAACTAAGAAAAACTTTCATGTAGAATATAGAATTTAAATTTATTCTTTGAGATGAATACTTCTTTCTTTCTTTTTTATTTTTTTATTTTATTTATTACCATTTAGCATAAAACATCTAAAATTTTAAGATGTTACATAGTTAATACTTAATGGTAGTATATTTTTTAACTAGGTTAGAACCCATGTATTACATGGGTAGAATAAATTTAACTTTTTAAAATCATTATATTTATAATAGATGTTATCAACCATTAAAGTTAATAAATAATAAATATTTAAAAATTATAAATGACATATAATTAAGATTAAGATTTAAAATTATATTTTAATATATGATAGAATTTAGATATTATAATTTAGTAAAT
>BJCN01323213.1:0-12314 GCA_018326445.1 Flaveria brownii
TATATATACATATATAAGAAAATGAATGTTTTAAATCTATGTTTTTGCTGTGAATGACCAACTGTGAGGTTTCCTGAGATCAGGGCCTTACACATTGTGTTAACCTAATTTCGGGTTGCTTTAAAGGCCAACAATTGGTGTTTCTTTGTTCCGGGTATGCCTTTGTCTTTGCTTCTTTCTAGCGGATTTTGGATTTGTGTCGGTCTCAGGTGTGGTTTGTTGGCTAGGTCTTCTATTGTTACGATTTCATTTTGGGTGTTTAGTATTTTTTTTTCTAAAACCTCACACAAAAACTTAGATTTGCAATTACTAACAGAATAACGTATTATGTCACTAACATCACTCAAAGATAGAACAACGGGTTCTTCTATCTGGATATTTTTTTTCAATTTTAAGTGTTCGATCTCATCTATATGTGTGTTTTTTGGTGATTGTAGTAGTTTTATCTGCATATTCTTTGATACAAAAGTCTTACTAATGCGACGTGTGGTGTTATCATTTGTGTTTTTTACTTCTAATTTCTTAGCTATAGTTTTTAAGATAATACTACTTGTGACATGTTTTACTTTCTAATTATTTTGGTTCTATCTATTTATATTGGTCATATTAGGAAGTAAAAAGTTATTTGATATTGTAACCAGAATTGAATCTGATGATAATGAATAGTGCTATAACATTGAGGATTGCAGGATCGGTGTTGGTCTCTTTCAATACAATATTTTCTCTCAAACTCACTAAGTTTCACTCTTGATGAAAGAAGAATCTCAAACTGAGTGGATGATAATATATTAAGTTAATGAACATAATAAATGGTTTTTCAAGATACTTATATATATTATTTCTTAACTTAGTGTTTTACAAGACTCTTACAAAGCATACATAATGAGTTATAATGAGAAACTATATATACTACTATCTACAGCCGGTTATACTTTGAAAACCAGCTGGAACTTACATCTAAACAAATACTACATTGTTAGACATAAGGTATCTAAGATAAAATATTATCCTAGATTAGGTAGTCATGACAGGTCCATTACTTACCTTTTGTTTCCTACTAAAGTTGGTAACTGTACTAACTGATAAAAGTGAACAGTGAAATAAAGTATGGTCAACTATATGGGTGTAGGAAAGCGACATGTAGTATATCAGACTTGTCAGTCAGACCATACTTATGTCCGCTGGTACATGGCTAGTTCTTCCAAAGTTAAAATGGCTTCGGAAGAATAAAGTCTTCTGAAACCATTTATACTTCGAAAGAGTTAACTTCTTCCGAGACTTTAGTAAGTCTTCATGACATTTTCCTTCGGAAGGCTTTGTCTTGACTCTTCCAAGTGTTGTACTTCAGAAGGAGAACTATTTTGTCTCGAAACCTTTGGAAGTTCTTCATCCTTAAGCTTCAAAAGATCTTTTACTTTTCTTTGGAAGTGCATCTTTGTGTTTGAAAGCCTTTACTCAGTTGTACTCAAAATCTTCTAAGTGTAGTTTTGGTTGCACCAGCCTCATATGATCCAATAAACTCCCCCTAGGCTGATGCTACCAAAACTTCACTCTCCTCTTCTTCTCAAAACCTTCAGCACTAAGCAAAGAAGATACTTGTCAGTTTCTTTGTTCTTTCCATAAGTGGTGCTAAGAAGCTTGTATAGGTCATTGGTGGATAGGAGATCCAATCTGTTTTAGTGAATGACGTGTACCTTTTGTTGTGGCCCTCTGAAAAGAGTTAGCTGATGGGAATTATAGTCATATCCCCATCTAATTATGGATTCTAAAGTAGTGCCTTGAATTATTTGAAGGAATGATCATCCTTTAGTAGTGGCACTTTCTTCTTTATCCTTTCTCGGTTTCAACTCCTCTTTAATTCTTACCTTCTCTGTAAACTCAGCATGATGAAGACCGCCTAGATGATTTCTGATATGATCGGCTTCTTGGGAGTTTGAGGGGTTAGAGAATGGCTTCTTTTCTAGCTTAACAATGTCAAACCTGCTTGAGTGTAGCAGAGATGGTGTGTTAAGTTTATTGACTTCACCATTCTCATTTTCCATAACAAAATTATGAGAGGAGTCATCAAACCTCTACTTGATAATCCCTTTCCTAGGAATGAGAGGTTTATTTGACAGTTTATTCCCTCTCCTGGTATCGAGTAGAGTCACCCGTCTTCTTCTCAGCCTTTTCTCTTCTTATTTGAGGGAGTCAGAGTTTGTGGCTAAAAGTTGCAGAGCTTGGTCCAGTGTTCCTCTATGCAGATCAAGGAATGCATCTCTTGTGAGGGAACATGAAGAGCGATCAATGTATCTTAGAGTTATGGACTCTTCATCATAAGAGATGTTACTCAGGGTTGTATAGTTGATGAGCTTTCTCTTGATCTCCTTGAATTCTTCCAAGGATGGCTTGGATAGTTGTTGGGTTTTGGGTTTCAGAATGAGTAGTGGTGGTGGTTGTTATGTGGCAGTGGATGATGATGGGATTAGGGCTGATGGTGTAGGTTTAGGGGTGTAGGGTTCAGTAGTGGGTTCAGTTTTGATGGGAAAGGGAAGAGGTGTTTGATGGTTGTGTTTTGGGTGTTGGCTTGGGTACCATCCTCTGTACACTATGAGTTTGGTGTACATCTTTCTTTCTTCCTAAGCGAATGTCAGCTTTGATATCACTAACATGTTGCTGTAGGGTTCTCTCTTACATGGGACCTACTTTCCAGCTAGTGAATCCGTGTGCTCTGAGATAAGCCTTCATCCAGGCTTTGTCTCCCACCTTCTTGGCAGCTGCAAGTCTAGCCTCCTCTTCCTTCTTCTTCTTCTCTTTTATCTTCTCCCTTAAAGCTTTCTTCCTTTCCTTGTTGATCTGATCTTCTTTTTTGTTAAAAATAAACAAGATCGTCTCATTTTCATGAGGAGACAGCTCTTCCAGAGAATAGCCTCTTGAGCATAAGAAGGCTATCCTTTGAACCCTTTGCTTATGCTCATCTTCTTCCTTCTTCCTCCTCTTTTCTTCTTCCTCAGCTGACCTTGCTGCTTCCTCCTTCTCCTTCTGCAGCAGGGTTGCCTTTTACAATTTAATAAGCTCATCAAGTGGGAGTAGGGGAGTTTCCTCATTGCTTACTCCTTGATTGGTGAGCCTATCAATCACCTCCACTCTTCTTTTGTTGTTAATAAACTCTTGATCTGCTGCTGCTGCCTTGCTGCTTGCAGCCAACAGCTTCCTAGAGGTGAGTCTACCTTTTCTTTTAAGCTTTTCCAACCTTTCTTCTTTTAGAATCTCTTCAGTAGCCAACTTCCTTTTTTCTTTAGGATCTAAGGAAGGTTCAGCCTTTGGAGATTTTGGCTTAGATGATTCAGGTTAGGGAGAGTGACGTTGAACTTATGGCATTAGATGAAAAGAGGTTTTGAGGAAGTCCTCACTGTTTATCTCAGAGGCTAGATCAAGAATAACCTCTGTGATAAGTAGATCATCAGACAAAGATGATAATTCAATAATCCCTTCCACAGCTTGAAATTCTGCTTTGGAAGAGATTTGAATATCACTACCAGTCTTGACTGATTCAGTTGCTAGGCCTGAGTCCTTATTTTCCCTTCAAAGTCAATCTCAGGTTCAATAGGGACCTTAGGCTGACCAACTTCTTCCTCAGTGGTAGGTGGTGCACTTAACCTTTGAAGCTCTTCAGCTCCAAAGTAGGCTACTGCTACATCGGGTAAGGGTTATTCAACTGAGGAGCTTATACGAAACTTAGTTAAGAATCTGTGAAGGTCTATAGGCATCCTAGGATCCACTTGAAATTCAATGGGAGGTGGCTGTGGGAAGATAGTTATGGAGTAGGATAAGTTGAGGATGGAATTGAGATAGGCAAAATAAGATCCTCATGTGTTTGTCTCTGTACATTCTCCCCCTTTTTGGTAGCATCATCTTGAGAATTAGATGAACTAGAGGAAGAACTTAAAGAGACCTGAATTGGTACATGCCTAATAGGCTTCTCAACCTGTTTCTCAGCTAGTTTTGTCTTGAGACTCTCATCTCTAGGTTCTGAATGGTTTGGCTTAATTGATATGGGCTAGAAGTCAGAGGTTCTCTGGAGCTCAGTTGATCTTGAGAGTGGTGTGCTAGATCAACATCACAGCCCTAAAGGAACATGAATTCGTCATCAGATTGGGTTAAAAGGCCAGCGAAGGATATATCAGTTAAACCTAATGACCCTGGACCTTGGTCAACATCTAATGGCATTGTGCCAATAATGTGGATGTTCCTTTGTGCCTGATCAGGGGAGTGTTGGGACTCACCCTTAGGGCTTGAGGTTTGGGTAATGGGCTCATCAGGTTGAGACTGAGGAGACTCAACTCTGATATTAAGGTGAATGGTGGAGGATGGTTAGACCTATGGCTGAGTGGGAGCCCTGTGTTCCACTCTAGCCTTTTTGGCTTGAACCCAAGGGACTTGTTCAATCGAAATAGATTGAACAAGGGTTCGTTTGGGGTGTCTTTGGTAAGTGATTTTGATAGGGTGGAGAGAAGTTGTTAGCTGTGAAGTGGTAGTGTCTAGTGTGGGTTCATCACCTACTAGGCCTGCAGGGATGTCAACAGGAGCCATGGGCTCAAGCATACATGAAAGTAGTTGAGTGAATCTTCCAGTGAAGTTGGTGGATACCTTCTATAGCATTTTAAAGATACCTGACCTCATGTGAGGAACTACTAGAGTATTTGCATATTCTAGTTTGTCCTGATCTAACTCACAGTTGATTATGTGTCGAATAAATTGGGGATACATGTAAAATGAATTCCTGATGATATTTCGTCTCAAATTATTTAGCATAAATAAAGAGTAGTTGAACATTAGGCGTTTTACCAACCCATGAATGAGGCAGCCCAGATCATATGGAATTTGATCCCAACCCCCAGATTTGTTTAACAAGCTACGTAGAATGATATGGAGTAAGTACTTCCAGTTGTAAGAGAAGTTGAATTTGTAAACTGTAGACTTGCTCACATATCTCTGTACCCCATTTGGGTGTAAGTGTCTTCCAAATCAGGTTTGGGAAACTCAGTGGGGATTCCTGCGTCGTGGAGTTCCAGATGTTCTCTTATGGTGGTTTCATTCATAATGATTTCTTGTCCATAGACTCTAGACCGAATAACCCTTTTTTGTTGAGTATTTCATTTTGACCATTGGCCCAGAAGTCAACCATATGGTTCGAATAATGGTGGGGTTAACTGTTAGAGCGGGAAGGTATGCAGATTGGGTCAGGAATTAGATGATTGGTGCAAAATTGACATCCTTAGAAGAATCAAGGATTGGTTATGTTGAGGGTTTAGAGCCATTGTTCTAAGGTACTGTTCGAAAGAGGGAATTTGAAATTTGAGGGAGATGATGAAAATGGATATCTAGGGCTTTTACTATGGTAAAGAAAGTAGAAAAGAAAGTCTAAATCCTTTTATATGTAGGGTGAAAGATTTAACCGATAAGGTGAAGTGACAATATGCGGCTTGAATATACGTCATTAAAAATATTCCAACAATCTTGCATAAAATGTTACTTTTTTTGTAGAGTCGGGCCCAAAGATTTCCGTTACACGGTAAAGTTTTCTTCCGAGAGTAAAACTGCTTCTGAGAGAACATTATAGTTTCTCTTTCCTAATTGTCTTTTGAAGCCACTTTATCTTCCGAAGCAAATTGAGTCTTGAAGATAAATTTGCTTCCGAGGGTAGAGTGTCCTTTCGAGAGAAGAAGTTAGTAAACTTTGGAAGGAAACTTGATCTATGTTCAAGTGATCTTCCAAGGCCAAAAACTCTTTGGAAGAGAATAATTGTACAGAGAAATTTACCTTTAGAAGAAAAAGCAAAGTTTTCTTCCAAGAGTAAATATCTCTTCGGAAGGGTTTATGCTTAGAAAATTTGGAGAAAACCTTTTGTAACAGTGCTTAGATTGTAAATAGACAACTTAGACATAACATATTTTCAAAATAATTTCAAAAGAGATTTACTAATCAATGTTGATCATCCCAATAGTTGTAATTAAATACTTCAATCTTTGTTCATCAAAATTGGTGAACAAATCAGCATATTGTTCATTTGAATCAACTTTGACTAGTTTGATTAAGTTTTTTTCTCATTTATATCTCGGATGAAATGATATCTAATATCAATATGCTTTGTTTTGGGGTGCTTTACTGGATTTTCTATGATGGAAATAGCACTCTTGTCGTTTATGTGGATAGGAGTCTCTATGAAGTTGAAACCATAATCTAACATCTGATTCAGAATTCATAGTAGTTGAGCATAGTAGCTAGTAGCAACAATGTATTAAGCTTCAACAGTTGATGTAGAGACACATGATTGCTTCTTGCATTGCCAAAAGATAATCCTTCTACCAAGAAATTGACATCCTCCTGTTGTGGATTTCTTGTTGATGTTGCAGCCACCATAGTCACTGTCTGTGTATCCATAAAGATTAAAATCCTTGCTTTTAGGATACCAAAGGCCCAGTTTGGGAGCTCCTTTAAGATATCTAAGAATTCTTTTAACAACAATTAGGTGAGACACCTTAGGATAAGCCTGATATCTTGCACACATGCAAGTTGCAAACATGATATTAGGTCTGCTTGCAGTGATATATATTAGAGATCAAATAAATTCCCTTTACTGATGTTGATCAGTGAACTCCCCCTTGAAATCAGGACAAAGATTGTGATTTCTTTGTATAGGTGTCTTGGCTGGCTTACAATCTTTCATCTCAAATCTTTTTATGATATCCTTGACATACTTAGATTGATTGATAAAGAACCCTTCTTCCATCTGTTTCACCTGAATTCCTAGAAAGAAATCCATCTTGCCCGTGGAACTCATTTCAAATTTCATTCTTATGATGCTTTCAAAGTCTTTGCACATTTGGTCATCAGTTGAACCAAATATAACATCATCAACATAGACTTGAACAAGAAACATATCCTTCCCAGACTTCCTAATGAATAATGTCTTGTCTATGGTGCATCTGGTGTAGCCATTCTTTAGAAGATCTTGAGATAATATCTCATACCACAGCCTTGGTCCTTGGTGTAACCCATAAAGAGCTTTATCCAATTTGCACATATAGTTGGGGTGTTGTGGGTCTTCATCCAGGTGGCTGACACACATAGAATTCTCTGTCAATTATCCCAATATATAAATGCATATTTCACATCAAGTTGATGGATTGTGAAGTTCTTGGATGCTGTAAAAGCAAGGAAAATTCTCATAGCTTCAAGTCTTGCAACAAGTGCAAAAACATCAGTGTAATCTATCCCTTCTTCTTACATGTATCCTTGAACTACAAGTCTAGCCTTTTTCATGATAATCAAACCTCTATCATCCTTTTTATTCATGAACACCCACTTATTGTCAATAGGGACTTGACAAGGTGGCAGTGGACATAGGTTCCATACCTTTTGTCACTTCAATTGAAGCAACTCCTCTTGCATTGTTTCAACCCAACTATTGTCCTTGAGAGCTTCCTCCACCTTGTTAGGTTCCATTTAGGAGAGAAATCATGAGTACAAACAGACATTTCCATTATGAGTTTGTCTACTAGTTCTAACACCTTCTAAGACATCCCCAATGATGTTTTCAGCTGAATGAGTATTATGAATCCTGAGTCTTGAAATCACATCTAATTGCATAGATAGATCGAAGTTTGAAAGATTCTGCTTAGGATTGTGAACATTGATTCCAGCTGATGCCTCACACTCATTCAATGAGGACTGATTGATAAATAAGAGACAACATCAATGTTGTTTTGCTATGAAGTCGTATTAACAGTTTCCTGTTCCTCCAGAGTGCTGTCTTATCAGCTTAGTGTTGAGTGTTTGAGTTGTCAGCCGATGAATTTTGAGGCTCTACTGACTGACAACTTGTTGAAGCTCCACCATTTCTTGTGATATGCAAGCTTTCAGGACTTGTAATATTAGGACTTTGTTTTTCATGTCTTCTTAGAGAAATTGGAATACATATCGGTAACTCAAACAATTGATCATCATAGAAGTCATTTTGCATACCTGTTCAAGCAAAAACATTCTTACAAGATGGTTTAGAATAGTTGTTAAACAATTCTAAGTAAAACAAATGGTTAGGGCCATTCCCCTTAACACAAGGAGTGTGCTCATTTATATGGTCAGTGCCATTCCCCTTAACACAAGGAGTGTGCTCATTTACAACAATATTGGATGATTCCTCAAATTATTGATTCTTAATGTTATATACTCTATAAGTTTTAGAGCTTGAAGAGTATCCAACAAAGATAGCATCATCCGACTTTTTAGCAAATTTTGCTAAATTATCTTTTGTGTTAAGTATGGTACACCTGCTGCCAAAGGACCTTAAAAGCCAATGAACGGTGGCCTCTTGTTCGATAGATCATAAGGGGTTTCTCCATGGGGCATAACAATAAAAACTCTATTCTGCACATAGCATGCAGAGCTGACTGCCTCTGCCCAGAAAGTTAGAGGCAGCTTTAAATCAGCTAACATAGTTCATGCAGCCTCAATAAGTGTCCTGTTTCTCCTCTCAACAACACCATTTTATTGAGGAGTTCTAGGTGCACTATATTGTCTGGTAATCCCTTTTGAGTCACATAATGAGTCAAGAACGTGATTCTTAAACTCAGTCCCTTGATCACTTCTGATGGTTTTTTACCTTGTGATCAATTTGATTTTCTATTTTAAGGATAAAAGATTTTAACATTTTAGCAATTTCATCTTTACTTCTTAAAAAGGATACCTATGTAAATATTGTAAAATCATCAACTATCATAAGGCAGTATCATTTCCTTCTAATGCTCATTATACTTGTGGGACCGAAAAGATCCATGTGCAATAAGTGTAATGGAGTGGTGATAGAATTAACTTCTTTGGATTTGTGGGTTGCCTTATGTTGTTTTCCTTTAAGACAAGCAATACAATTATCTTTATAGAAAAACTCCTTCTTAGGCACTCCATGTACCAAGTTATTTTTACTAGTTTATTCATAGTTTTAAAATTAACATGACATATTCTTTTATGCCAAAAAGTTGATTCATCACAATTTGCTTTAGGAAGAAAGCATGCAACTTCTCCCAGTAGGGAAGCATTGTTCATATCCAGCTTGTACATATCCCCTTCCCTGGGAGATTTGAGAAGCACCAACTCCTGAGGAATTGATATCCCAGGTTTGAGGATAACGCACTCATGTTCTGTGAAAAGCATTTGGTGCTTTTTATCACATAACTAAAAAACACTTAAGAGATTGTGTTCAAGCTATTTGACAAAACGAACTTTGTCAACTTATAACTTACCGTTGGATACATTACCCCTACCAGAAATGTATCCTCCGTCTTCACCTTCAAATTGAACGGGACCTCCATCAAACTGTTGAATTTGTTGAAGAAGAGATCTGTTCTGTCATCTGCCTAGAGCATCCATTATCTACAATCCATATATTTCTATTTTTGTTATGTGGATATCCTTGCATATAAGGTGAAATGATTAGTTACTATTGGAAGTACAGGCCTTATTGGTCTTGGGCTCTTCCAATGTTGATGACATAATTGAACCAAAAAGTATGCATGGGGCTTCAACTATGGTTTAGGAAGAAGAGGTTTGGGCTGCAACATCTTGTGTGATCTTCCATTCCATCCTATGGTTGACCAGTGTAGATGAGCCTGAAGAGGCTTGAGCAACATTACTATCTTCTGAGGCTTCTCTTTTCTCGAAAAAAGTTATCACCACCTTTTCTTCCAAAGCACTCATCTTCTTGGAAGATTTCAAAGTATTACTTTTATTCCTTTAGTTGGTCTTGGGCTTGTCTTCCGAAGCTATTTTCCTTTCGGAAGAATGAGTTTCTTCCGAAAGCAACTTGGCTTCGGAAACGAGCTTTTCTTTCTTTAACATTTGAACCATGTGATAGGGTCCAAATATAAAACCTTCCTTGACTCCTTCTTTCTTAATATTATTTGCATAATGTGTGCTTGCAAGATTATAGTAACAATCTTTGGCCATGTGATTATACAACCACACATTATGCATTCAATGTTAACTTTGGTGGGGCATGATGGCTGCTGTTTTTTTCACTTCTTGTCTTCTTCAACAGCCTTTCCCTTTAACTTATGATTCTTCAGCTGGACCGGAGTACTATTACTACACCCCTTTCCTGAATCAGAGTTTCCAGCCACTTGGAATCTAACTGAAATGAACACACCCTTTTGTCTAGGGTCTATCTTCATCTTGGACTCAACCACCTTCTTAGCAGTTTTCTTAGCTGCTTTGATCTTGTTCTTTCTATCTTTAGTGGTAAGAGGTTCATCCTCAGCTGTGTGGATTAGGTTCTCTACCTTATCCTTCACTGTGGTGGTCTCCTTTATTACATCATTCTTCTTCTCAAGGGAGAGTGGATAAGCAGTTAGAACCTCCTGCTTATCAGTTCCACACCTTGGTTGTCTAATAGACATATAAGAGTTTAGTGGAGCAGTTTCATTGATTCCCAATCCACTCTTATTTTGATAGCACACCTTTGAGTGGGAGGATGATGCAAGAGTGGTGTTGAAGTTATGCTCTTTAATAGCGTACTTCTCTACTTTGGCCTCATCAATTACTAGCTGGGCTTGAGCCTCATTCAACTTAGAAATCATGTCTTTTATTTGAGTCCTATAGTTTGAGTGTTCATATTTTAAAAAGGAATCAGTTTTCTCTGACTCATCAATTTTAAATTTATAGTTAGATTTCGCTCTCTTGAAATCATATTTTAGTATGTTTGAGGACTCAATATCAGATTTGATTTCCATGTTATAGTCCTGATACATTTTAACCTTAGCTATACAAACAGGAGTGCAGAGATGTTCATATACCTTAACATCATAGGTTCCATCCATGATAGATTGAGTAGGGGTTACATCTTGCATTTTGAAACTCCAGTCAACTTTCTGAGCAACAACTATAGTTTCCTGCTCAGTTTGCTTGGTTGCAACCTTTGGGGTAGCATGATGTTGAGAGTCTTGAGCAGCTCCAGGATTAGATCTTGGAGCTTTGCATTCCCTTGAAAAATAGCTAAGTTGGTTACAGTTGTAACATTTGGCTTTTGACTTAAACTTAAACTTGCAGTTAGTTGGGTTCTGTGAAAACTACCTTCCAGTTCTTTTAAAGTACTTCTTTGTTCTGTAGGTTAAAAGAGCCATCTGTTGGACAATATGCATGTATTCAACCTCGTCTGGACTGAAAGACTATAGATCGTCAAAGTAGAATTGAAAATCACTAGGGTGTTCATTTCCTGAAAAGGACTTTGTTGAACTTGTTGAGACCTGGGTGCCTCAGGAAATGTGATGTAGGGTCAAGAGGAGTGAGATGGTTGTTGATTGTTGTTTAGGTACATGTGGGGCTGGGGAGTTCTTGACCCTTTAGCAACATGTAGGACATTGCTAACAGGAGGGTTTGAGCTTTTATTCATCTGATGGCCTTTCTGAGTATCCATCTCCATACGATATCCATCAAGGATCCCATATAGTTCAGTCATGGTGAGTGTGTTCAAGTTTTTAGTTCTCTTGATAGAGACATAATAGAAAGTCCACTCATGAGGAAGTGCGCTCATGAAATTTCTAACTATGTCTCTCTTCTCAAGAGTCACACCCATAGACTGAAGAGATGCAATTAGGTCCATGTATTTGAAGTATTGTTAGCTTAAGGTCTCACCAACAATGTAAGTGAAGTTTTCAAACTTCTACTTCAGTACATCTTTCTTAGACTCTTTGGATTCTGAGGAACTAGAGTGCATCAATGTCAAAGCAGCAAAGAGTTCTTTGGCTGTAGTACAATGCTCAAATCCTACCATTATGGAGTTTGGTATGGCTATGGGCAATAATCATTGCTTTGCTATTGATGTCCATCTTCTTGAAGTCTTCACCTGAGTAGTCTTCAATTCCTTTTCAATCATAGTACCATCACAAGTTGATGATACCACTTTTGGCATGTAAGGGCCATGAGTGTGTAACACCCGAAAATTTCTGTTTGGAATGTCAGGCGACTGGAGGTCTAGTCGCATGGTGATCGCACGACTGGGGGCCCAGTCGCCTGGTGCTCGGGCGACTGAGCTATAGCTATAAAGGAGGGGCAGCCATCTTCTCTTCTCCACACTTACACATTTTCAGTCGGGAGAAAGAGCAGAGAGAGAGAGAACAGAGAAAGAAGAGAAAGAAAGAGAGAAAGTGGTGATCCGGGCTCGAGATTTGTCGAGTGACTAGTGCGAACGAAGCTCTTCATCTTCTCCTTGATTATGTGAGTTCTAGAACCCCTCATTTACTTGTTTTCAAACGATTTTGGGGCTGGAACACATTTAAACC